>CAOJBK010439091.1:0-18990 GCA_948294925.1 Codiaeum variegatum | reverse complement strand
CATGAACCTAGTAAGTCACATACCATATAGCAATTCCCATTAGCTTGTATGAATCATATTAATGATTAATTAAAGAGTTTAATTAATTGTTAATGATGATTGAATTAAACATGTAATTAAATTTACAAAGATGCTAGCATGCCTTGATGTTTATTTCATAAAAAGATTAATTTTAATTATGTCTTAGTTTGTATGAGATACAAATGGGCATGAATAATTGAAATTGATTTGGACAAATAAATAAAATAATTAAGCTTAACAAGAGATGTTAGTTTAATCCACATTAGATGTGGTTAATTAAGGTTTAAAGGTGATTCTTACTAATTATAGCCTTAATCTTGTTGACTAATTGACAAGTCAATAAGTCAATAAGACAAGGTTCCCCCTTTTCCTCCTTAATTTAAGGAAAGGGAAAAGAAAATGTATGGGGTATATAAGTAGGGTTTTCTTCATCTTTTTCCTAACACACTCAATTATGGAAGAAATGGTAGAACTATTCATCATCTTATTCCTTGGGTTAGAGAGAGAAAGCTTGAAATTTGCACTAAATTGAGAGAGAAAGTTTGTTTTGAAGAAGAGTTCTTCAAATACAAACTCTTATTCAATTAACCTTTGAGAAAGGAGTGTGGAGAAGCTTTCAAGTCTAAAGCCAATCCCCAAGTCTTAAGTTCTCAAGTAAAGGAGCAAGGATCAAACATTTAGGTAACAAAAGAGAGACGATTCAAGCTTCTTGAAGAGAATTAGAGAACAAGCTTTTCAGAAAATCTAGGTATGTCTCAAGCTAGAGACTTCGCACTTGAGGAGCTTAACGAATGAGGGCGAAAGGTATTCTTACTTCAAACCTTTCTTTGTTGAACTTGTGTTTTTGTATGCAAATTGGTGAAATATCCTTGGTTGAAGTTATGGGTCTAAACCTTGGTTTAAACATTTATCAAAGAATTTGATAAATGACTAAACCATCCATGCTAAAAGAGTTTTAACATAGAGCTTGATTTTCAAAGAGTTTGAAAATTTCTAAGTGTTTTGTTAAAAGTGTTTTGACAAAATGTTTAAGTAATCAAACCCTAGGTTATGGCAATGTTTCAAAGTGTTAGAATAATTGTCTAAGCTAATTTTGTTAAAGTGTTTTAACAATGTTATGTTTTTGAAAAAGTTTTGAAAATTGAATCTTTCCGATTCATAAATTTTTCACTTCCGCTGTGCGAATCCATAACGTTTATTTCAACTGACTGTGGAGTTGCTACACCAACTTCCCTTCTCATAGATCCTTTCTAGAAAGGGGCCCAAGACCATCCCTTAGTGAAAACTATGGTTGGGAAATATGAGGAGATGCAAAATACCCTCAATGCAATCAAGAAGAGGGACGATGTTATTGATGTCAAGTCTCTCAGCCCATTTTCTAATGCAAGGCTGCCTTTTAAGTTTTAGATGCCAGTATTTGAGAAATTTGATGACACCATATGAGAATCTATGATGGTTCTCTTCATCCTTTAGGTGTGGAAGGTCAGCTCTTTGCTCAACTTTTTCAATAGTTTCTTACTGGTGCAACTCTCAAATGGTTTGTAGAATTAGAAAATTCCTGAAAATGGACCTGGATATCTATATGTAATGCTTATGTTAAACAATATTCTTATAATGATGAAATAGATATCACAATAAGGGATTTGGAAACTACCAAACAGTATCCAAAAGAAACCTTTTATGCTTTAATTACTAGATGGAGGAAGAAATCCTCCCAAATGGTTAACAAAACAATTGAGCTCGAACAATTTAGCATTGTGGTTAAGAATATGCTTCCTGTGTATCGAGAAAGACTGATTACATAGTATCTGCCAAACTTCAAAGAACTGTTACTATTGACTCGCGCCTCAAAGATGGTATTGATACTGGCCTCATAAAAGATGAATCTTAGACCTTGTCTTTTTGGTTCAGAAAAACTACTCACTAAGGGAATGTCACCCTAAAAAAAGGGTGGAGTTAATCCTATCTCTGCTCAAAAAGAAATTCAGATTAAGAGAAGGGAATTCACTAACTTGAGTGGAGTCCCACTAAGTGTCATCCATAAAAAATGGCTGGAAGGGGGAACAATCAAGCCTCTGGAACTAAGGCCCAGTCCAAACCCCTTACTCAAGAACTTCAATATGGATGAGAGATGCAACTACCATCAAAGGCCTAGCCATAAAATAGATAATTGCAAGGCCCTCAGGCATAATTCTATAGAGCTTCTCCCACCTACTCCTTTGCCTCACATTACCTTAAATCCACTTCCTAATCATAATATTAATGCCATCTTGGTGGAAGTTGATGAAGGGGATTATACTCATCTAATATTTGCTTATGTACCTTTAAGCATCTACCATTACACTTGAGATGACTAACCTTCCTTAGGGAAGTCTATCTCACTTTATTGTGATGCTTTGGATGACCTTCCTTAGGAAAATCTATCCAGGGTGACTACTATTGTATTATAGACCTGAGGAACATGAAGGTTGAAATTGATGCAATCACCAGAAGCGAAAGGGTTGTACAAACACCTAATCCTCCACAACGAGTTAGCCAACTAGTGGCTATATGCAAGGGAACTCCTGAACCTGAAGAGGACCCCTTACTAAAATAATTAAAGAAAACATAAGCCAACCTTTACATTCAGAGCCAGATTATGTCCTCATATCCTCACTGTTAAGCTTTTTATAAGTCATTGAACCAATGTCAAGCACCAATTGACATCTATCTAGATACCTCAGTAGCCTCCATCACAAGTTCTATAAAAGGGGCATCTATTAGCTTTACTGATGATGAAATCCCACCTTGGGGTGTCCACAATGAATCCTTATATATCAAAATCATCATAAAGGAGAAAATTGTTCGAATGACCCTTATAGATAATGGATCTACTTTAAACGTATGCTTACTTGAGGTGGCAAGCTATTTGGGTTTAAAAGCTATTGACTTCACTCATTCTGATCAGATAGTACGAGCCTATGATAACTCCAAGAGAGAATTTTTAGGGGGGACAACTCTAATAGTCACCATGGGTCCAACTAACTTCCAAATCCCTTTTTAAGTTATTAATGTACCTTCATGTTTCAATATGCTCCTTAGAAGGCCTTTGATTCATCAAGCTAAGCCAATACCTTCCACTTTGCACCAAATGGTCAAGTTCCCATTCAAGAATGGAGTGGTTACAATCAAAGTTGATATGTCGGGAAAATTTGAAGTCTCGAGCATTATTCTTATCTTAGAAAATCAACCTGAGTTATCAGCATATCATTTATCTGACTTCTCATTTGTGTAATTTATCGATGCTGCTGGGAATATGAAAAAGGCAATCTCCTTGGATTTTGATCCTTATTACAATCTTATAGTTGGTAACATCATGAAGCATATGGCTTAGTTTCCTAGTATATGCCTTGGAAAGAATCAACAAGGCATGAACTCCTTCAATGAATACTCATCCTCTTTTTCACCTTTTGGCTTAAGTTACCACCTAAATAATGATGAAATTAAAAAGGAAAAGACAAAGGTGAGAGAAAGGTTTGCCATAACAAAGAAAGGAGGAGAAGTTGACTATCTCATGAGGCCCTATTTCAAGACCTTAAATGGATAGTTTGTAAAAGAGGGAGAGATAATTTCTTTATGTGCTTTTTTAAGACTTGGATCTACCCTGTGATTAGTATCAAGATTCCTATTTTTGAAGTCTTCTTTAATGCAAAGCTATTACCTGAAGACTATAAATTAATCTACTCTCTAGCTGGGGACTATGAGGAAAATATAAAAACTAGCCTCTTTGACAAGATAGTTATTCTTTCTAATAAGAAGGAAAACACAAACCTCACCACATTGATTAAGCTATTTATGAAAAAGCTTGACAACTGGTCCTATGAAGCAAGCCTCTTTTCATTGGATGTTATCAAGTTTCAATCTATAACTAAATCTGAGTCTGAGTCTTCTAATTATGAGTTTGACGATGTAACTGGCCCACCTAGTTTTAATCATAAATTTGATGTAACTGTGGACCTATCTCCAATTTCAATTGATAAAATGACCAAATTTCTTGTTATGATCTTGTCTCCTTATTTTCTTTTAAAGTTCCAATTGATGAATTTGACCTCAATCAATCGGAAAAAGAGAGCAATAAAATTAATGAAATAAAAGATGCAGTTAAAGAGCTCATAAATGTTGGCATGCATGACATTCCTAAAAATACATTCATTACATCTGCATGCTTAAATAAATAGGAAACTAAGTCCATCATCAAAATATTTGAAGACTGCTTTGCCTAGAAGCCCAGTGACATGACCAAACTCAATCTAAGCTTTGTCGTCCATAAGATCACAACTTACCTAGATTGCAAGCTTGTCAAATAGATGATAAGGCGCATAAAAGCAACATGGTCCGTTCTAATCAACTAGGAATTGTTAGAATAATTATCCCACTAATTCATCAAACCGATCAATTATCCATAGGGGTTAACCAATATCATCCCAGTACCAAAGAAGGATAGAAAGTCAAAATGCATGTAGACTATTGGGATTGAACAAGACATGCCCTAAAGTTGACTTCCCTCTACCTCATATTGATCTTCTAATTGATTAATTAGACATTTTAGAAATGGTATCCTTAACCGATCTGGCCACCTGGTACAACCAAATTCTGGTTCATCCTCCAGATAAGGAGAAAACAACCTTCATTATAGAATGGGGTACTAACTACTATAGAGTAAAGCCTTTTGGACTAAAGAATACTGAAGTCACATAACAAAGGATTTCAACCACTATCTTCCATGATATGATGCACTAAGAAGTGGAAGTATATGTCAATGACATGGTAGTCAAACATTGAACAACATTTGCAAACACTAAAGAAGTTCTTCCTTAGGCTTCACCAGTACAATCTCAAGCTCAATCCTACCAAATTCATATTAAGAGCATTATCTGGAGTGTTTCTTGGCCACATGGTCAGTAAGAAAGGAATCTAAATTGACCTTACCCAATCTAAGGTGATCCTTAATATTTCACCTCCTAAAACAGAAAAGGAGATAAAGGGGTTCTTGAGTTTCCTCCAATACATCAGTCATTTCATCCAACAAGTAGCAGATACTTATTGTTTCATATTCAACATTCTAAAAAAAGAATTCCTCTAAGCAATAAAGAACGAATAATGTTAGAAAGCCTTTGAACATATCAAGAAGTACCTCCTCAATTTATTGGTCCTATAACTTCCTAGATATGGCAAGCCACTGCTACTCTACCTGACAGTCATTGATGAAGCCATGGGCACTATGTTGGCATAAAATGCTCTAGATTCACACAAGGAAAATGCCATCTACTATTGAAGTAAGAGAATTATGACACACAAACTCAAATATAGTTACATTGAACAGTTCTCCCTTGCTTTAGTAAGGGTATGTCAGAAGCTAAGACACTATCTTGAGGCATGCATCATGCTTGTCCTCACTGACAAGAGTCCACTCAAATACCTCATGGAGAAAATTTTCCTCCACAGTAAGATGGCTAAATGGATGGTAGTCCTAGAGGCCTATGATCTCAAGTACGTATATAGAAAAACCATCAAGGGTGATGTCGTTGCTAACTAACTAGTTGCTGTCTCGACAGGTGACCATTGGGAAGAACCTGGATTTCCTGATAACGACATCTTATTCATCCAAAATGAAACATGGATACTGGTGGCCAATAACAAAGGATATGGCACTGGGATGGTGTTCTTTACACCTACTAGTAAAAACATACCTCTGGCAATCAAACTAGATTTTGAGGTAATAAATAACAAAGCTATGTCACTAGATTGGAATCAGCCATCCTGATTGGTATCAAGAACTTGGAAGTATATATAGATTCTAACTCATAGTTTCTCAAGCATTGGGGAAATGGAAATTAGAGAGGAGCAATTGGTTCCTTACCATAAGTGATTTGAATAGTTAGCAGCCAACTTTCATACCTTGTCCTTCCACTATTTGACAAGAACACAAAATAGATTTGCTGATGCACTAGCAACTTTGGCATCAATGATAGAAATACATAATGGGTTCCTTATCCATCCTATTTCCATAAGCATCAAGCATGAGACGAGCTTTCAATCATACTTCTTAAGTATCTAAGATTTTGAACAAAAACTTTGTTACTAGGATATCTATAATTACCTTACAAAAAGTTATTATCCAAAGGAAGCCTCCAAATTTAAAAGAAGAACTCCGAGATAACTAGCAAGTGGATACATCCCTTGGGGATATGCTCTGTACAAGAAAACTTGGAATGACGTCCACCTAAAGAAGTCAGCAAAATCATGGAAGAAATCCATGGATGGGGAGGAAGGCAGCCACATGAAGTAATGGGCACTATCCCATAAAATCATGAACCAATACTATTGGATCACTATGAATAAAGATTGTGCAAAATTCAACCAGAAATTCCACAAGTGTCAGACTTATGCCAAGCTTCAGAAGCTTCCACCTTCGCCACTCAATCTGATCACAACTTCTTAGCCCTTCGTTGTTAGGGGTATAGACGTCATCGATAAGATTACACCAAAATCATCTAGTGGCCATGAATACGTCCTAGTGGCCATTAACTACTTCACCAAATGGCGTAAAGCAGCACCTTACTGAGTCCTTGAGTCTAAAAAAGGCACATAATTCATCAAAAAAATATCATCACAAGGTATGGTGTTCCATTTGAAATCATCTTAGATAATGGTTCCCACTTTCAGAAAGAGATAGCTATCCTCCTGAAAAAGGAAAAGATTCAACACCACATGTCTTCTCCTAATAGACCTCAAACTAATGAAGAAGTTGAGGTTGCTAACAAAACACTTAAGAACATCCTCCAAAAGATGATGGGTAATCATAAAAGTTGGAATCTGCACTTACCCAATGCCCTCTTTGGGTGTAGAACTACATATAAATCAATAAAAGAGTCAATGGTCACAAGCTTAGAGAAGTTGATTTAGTCTTAAAAGAGAACTCATACAAGACCCTCAAGGGAAGTTCAAACCTTCTTGGAATGGACCTTACATCATAAAAAAATCATGTCAGGCAGAGGCATCATTCTGATAGACGTCGACAGCAACGAATTTAGACATCCTACCAACTTTGACCAGCTTAAAAAATACTACATCTACTATTTTTTTATTATATGAGCATGCATTTGGCATTGCATTTTTGTAACAAAAACTACATGGGCCCGATTCTCCAAAAATAACCATGTTGTGTATTTTGAAAAAAATCTATTGTAAGGAGATACGTTGGCAACCCTCATGAGTATGATCCAAAGCATTCAATAAAATTCAAAGTTTCATTCTCATTGGACTCTTTAACATTGCATGAAAGAGTGAAAAAAAAAACAAATTAAGAAAATCAAGAAAAGAATGAAACCCGCTAAGCTAAAAACTTGAGTGGGCATCTCAGGCAAAATTTAAGCTACAACTTGATAGACTAAAAACCAAAAAGGCGGTCTAGGCAACAATCAAGGCAGCTTGCTAAGTTGAAAACTTGAAGAGGTGGCTTAGGCAAAAATAAGAGCTAAATAAAAAATAAAATGTATTTTATTGAGATTTTATTCATCTTTTAGAACATCAAAATAAAATAGTCGAGATGGAAGATTAAAAAATAAAAAATAAAAAACAACTCAAAAAGTCTTATTCAAAAGCCTAGTTTAAACTCAGATTCATTCCTCAATCTCAATCAAAAGGGCATATCGCTTCACCTTCTCTTTTGACCAACATGCCTTGATCCACCATTCTATGTACTGTGAAAGCTTTCCATAAACATCATTAGGAACCCTCATTGCTCTCTTGAAGTCTAGAAGCCAATGTTTAAGGACTGCCCTAGTCACTGGAGCATTCACAACAGTCGCCTCGAAAGGGATACCATTTGGGGGCATAGTTTGATCATGCCCATCTGACAAAGGACTCGGTAGCCTGATACCATATCACCTCCTTGAAACCTAGAAGATACACATATTTGAACCCTTGGCTCTTGCCATAAAATGCTCGATAACATACCAATCAGGTCTCTAAAGCAAATTACAAGGACTCAGTTCCATCAACTAGTTAATCTAGTCCTTCTAAGTAGGAAAACAGATAACAATCTTTCTAGTTCAATACTAAAGTGAAAGATAGTCTCTCAACTCTAGACCAGGAGCAATCTTAAGATGGTCTCTCAACCAAATCTGAAAGGCAACATGAAAATAAAAAATGGCCTCATAAATGATAGAACAAAAAAGCAATGAAAAGGTCTAAATACCTGGGTAGAATAGGACTGACGGTCCATGGCTCTCTCAAGCTACAATAATGATCAATGCTCATGAGTGTCTCTGCCAGAATCATACCTACAATATACTTCCCTTCATCCATCTAGGGTATAAGTTTAGCCACCCTCGCATCATCCCATCCATCTAGGCCCATAAAAATATAGCATTGCAGTCAATCCAAATATATAAGACTTCAACCTTCTAGCCAACCAAATCGGATCATTAGAATCCTCCCAAAACATATCAGCCATGATAGGTAGGTTCACAAAATCATCATTTACCATGTCTAAAGTAGCCTCTGTGTTCAAAACCAAAAGCCTCTTGAAAGAGTTAAAGTAGCCAACCCTCTCTGCTAGAACAGTCAGGGTAGCCTCGAGATTAGAAGTGAACAAAATAGAAAACTCCTCAAAAGTCGAGCACATTTCTTCCATTTCAGCTCCAAATAAAAAAAACGTGGTTAACCGAATCCAATAACTGATACAAGCATTCAAAAAATCCCAATCAATTTTACGCTCCTGAGAGTTAGCAAGGCACTCATGCCATACTTCCTGAGGTTGATTTTGTTTACTTAGTATAAGTTCTTGCACCATCCATGCATCTTATGACTAAAGTGTGGCTCCATTTTGTGGAAAAAGAATATAAAGAAATTGAATTTTCTATGAAAATAAAATATATTTTGTGATTTTCTGAATAAAAAATTATTTTCGTACAGTCTTATATAATGGTACAAAAATCGAGATGAAAAATGGAGTTAAAAAGGCCGAGCCTATGAACCACATTGCCGGTGCATGCACTAAGCAACTGGCACATGAGCCAGGAGCTAGGCATGTGCTCCAGTGTTTGGGTGCATGCGCCACTCCTCAGGTCTGTGTGCCAGTTCAAGCATCAATCTGGCCCGTCTCGACACTTAGTTTTGACCTGATCTGATTCCATTTTTATGGTTTTCATCCAAAAATATTTTCAAAAATTCAATTCCTGAATAAAATTATTTTCTAAATATAAAATCACGAATAAAATTAAAATTTTCATAAAATTCCATAGCAAAGTTCGAATAAAAATAAATAAGTTTTTACAAAACCCATAATGGGGCCATGTGAAGTCAGTAAACATGCATCTTAAGCATTATGCATCATCCACTGATGTCTCCTCATCATCAGCTGCCACTCTAATATCACTACCTTAAGGAATGCATCTTTAGACCACTCGAGACTCCCTCTAGCTCTCAACAATGCTCAAAGAGGATAGTGTAGTTCATAAAGAAAACAAAGTCTGCATGTGAGTATTATATCCTTGGCCATATATCGAGGTAAGGACCTATAAAGGAAAAAATGCTATAATACTGAAAGAGGAATCAAAAGAGGAAAATCAGGAAAGCTTACCATCGACAGTAAGGTGCTCTGATCGAATCGTGCTGCCCTAGTTGGATACTCATTAGCAACAAAATGGTGCCTCAGTGCCCTATGAGTTCCAACATAGGCAATATGATTTGCAAAGAAAGGGAAAGATTTTTGGGGCTGGCTTGAGCTGAAAAGCATGGAGGGCACAAAAGCACCCATCCCTAAAGCAGCTCAACTAGTATTGGGCATAGCTCGAGCATAATAACAATCAGCCTAACCTCAAGATCTATTCCTTAAAGTAGTGGTGGCAGAAAATAATGGAACCTTGCCAGGTCTGGAAAAAACAGGAGGCCTCCCTCTCATTAAGCGGGTGGCAATGAACTCCCGATAAGAGCCACCCTGCCCAATAAACTCTTTCATGGGCTTCCCAAACCTCCAAAACTCAAGGAATATAAGCTTTATAGGCTTCCTCATAACAAAAGGTGGGTCAGTTGGTACAACCGCCTCTGAAGTCACCTAGGCTATAACCCGATCGCCTAAGTAAAACTCAATGATCTGAGTGGAACTCAAGATAATCCATTTATTAGTATAAGTGATACCCAAGGTAAAGGGATCCACATCTATAAAAACACCATAATTGAAAGGTACCCATAGGACTTAAAGAGACAATGAATATCGAAAATCCATAATAGATGAAAGGTGAAGCTATTCAGAGCATACCTCAGTAACTATAGCAATGATATCTCTGTATTAAGAATAAGAGAAGCTAGCTTGGAACCTGACCTAAGACTCTTGGTACCACAACTACCCTATTCGGGGTAAAACCTCCTTTTTAACAATAGTCTTAGGGGCAAGAGCCAAAATGTGAGCAAAAGCCCAAAGCTACAATGGAGAAAAACAGAAGTTAGTAAAATTTGAGAACAAAAAAATTCAAAGAAAATTAAAATGGGAAATATTGACCTCCCAGATTGTCATGGTCACTTGGATGCCAATTCTACTGATCATCTCAGCTTGCCCATCACCCTGTAAGCCACAACTAACGCGACACCAACCTAATCATACCAGCTAAGTAATATTAATTTGGCTAATGAAGCCACCATGTTCAGAATAACATAACCCTTCTCATTATACAGAAAGAGGGTCGAGAGAATGATCAGTAAACACATCCTAGCACACTGATCAAAGGAATTGAAGTCCAGATTCATCCTCTTTAACAATCCTAGTAGCCAAGATTTAGAAACCATTCCTTTGGTATTACAAGGAGGCTCCTCCCCAATAAGATTATCCAAGTATGCAAATGTTGAACATACCTATCGAACACTATATAAGCAGACCCAAACTGCTTGCCGATCAAACAGGACCACTTAAGGAGAGTCATAGTCATCTCCCCAACACGTAAATGGAAGGTATTAATGGTCTCCCACCACCTCTCATCTAAGGCAAAAATTAGGTTCCTGTCAGGGGAACTATCAATGTCAAAATTCAACCAGCTAAACAGATGAGCCAGTGTAGTATAAGTGTGGACATTAGGGAAACGATTCAAGAAATCCAACGCAACATATAATTTGGACCTACCACCTCTGTAGTTATGCTTGGCATCCTACAGATAAAAAATTCTTTCTCTCATTTCCTTGTTTTATTTTTTAATCAAAGAAAAAATAGAGTGCATTCAAAAGAAAGTGTATTAAAAAAATAAATGAGTGAAAACAAAATAAAAGTGCATAGAAAATTATAAAAGGCATGGAAAAGAATAAAAGAGAGAGATCAGAAAAATAAATATCATTGGGTACCCGCACAAGCTGTAATGCTCTTGCCTACCCTACAACATATCGAGGTTAGGCTCTATCAAAGGCTCCAGCTTCGCCATCGAAGGAAGGGCCTCTAGAAAGAAATTAGTAACGTCTATCATAACATCATCGACAGAATCGAGTAAATTAGTAATGTTCACAGTCTCACCAGCTAATGCATCATCTGGCTATGCAGACAAATCCTCCTCTTGAATAGCACCAACCGATATCATTTAGAAAATATTTGGCTAAGCAACATTTCTTAAGAGAAAGAGAAAGAAGAAGAAGAAAGGAGAGGATTATGAAGAATGATAAGATCTCTCAAGTCCTTTATATAGGCAAAACTCCAAGTCCCACACCATTAATTCGTTCACACTTACCATATTCACTTTTTACTCAAAATAATTTTGCTAAGAGGGATAATTGTGAACCCATATTTTTACACCATCACATTTGTTCCATCAATAAGAGCCTAGATACTTAAATTATTCTCAAATTTGACCTCAAATGAACCTAAAAAGTCTAAAAAAAATGAACCAAATTAGACTGAACCGGGATTATGAGCTAAGTGAGTGAGCTAGGGCCCTGGCGCACAATCCAAGCACTTGGCACATGGGCCAAGCAGGTTTCATATGCACCAGCTGCCTAGCACATGGGCCAGTGGCCTAATGCATGCGCTAGTTTCCTGGCCCACGGGCTGAATTTCCAACTCAAATTTTCCATAAATTCAACCCCGGGTCCTCATTTCAACCCAATTTTTTAGTGAATCTCTGTAAAAATTCTCATTTCAAACAATAGCATATACAAAACCTCTGCCAAAATTTCAACTAAAACATCAAACACCTGAACCTCTGTCAAAATTTACACCAAAATTACAAATCACCTCAAGGCTCACCTTTCATATAGTTCTCTCCGAGCATAACGGAGACCCTTTCCGGCTTTATCAAACTGTTCAAAGCACTAGTCCCATGTCTAAGAAAGCCAAAGTTAATGTGTCCTAATGGTAATGTATTTTATTTGGTTTTGAATTAAAACCCTAAATTTGACTTAGGTAAAATCACACGTATCAAAATTTCATTTTTATTAATCAAAATCTGAAATGATTAATAGTCTAATTGGTTAACTTTTTGTCATAATTAAAAATTGTTAGCATCGATTTTTGTAATATTTGTTATTTGGAGAATATGTGCCTTTCCCATACCTTTTAGGCTGGAGAAGTGATCATCTTATCTATTTTTATTATTTTGATGTAATTGTGTTCATGTACCTTACTTTATTTCTAATTTGCCTTTTGGGGATGTGTGTCTTCCCTAGAACCCTTTTGGGCTAAAAGTAGGACCCCTATTTATATTTTTATTCCTTTTGCCGCTTTCATATCATAATTTTCATTTATGCCACATAACTATTCATGCACCCTTTAAGTATGTTTTATCATGTTCACGCATCATGATGATATGCCATGAAAATATGAAAATATTTTTAATCAAAATCATATATGTTTAAAAGCAAAAATTAGGGTAAAAAGTACTAGTGATCACTAACATTTGCTTATTTTTCTATTTTGATCACTATCCTTTGATTTTTTTTTCATTTTAATCACAAACCTTCTATTTTATTGCATCAGCATGTCACTGGGAGGTTTCATAGTCATAAATCTAAAGGAGCTGAAGTGGCATGAAATGTGGCATGCCGCCTATCGACTAGGAGCTGATATGGCATGCCATGTGTTGACTAAACAAGCATGCAATGTCAGATTTCTGGCCATGAAACCTCCTAGTGACCTGTTAGTGCAATGAAATAGAAGGTTAGTGATTATAATGAAAAAAAAATCAAAGGTTAGAGATCAAAATGGAAAAACAAGTAAAGATTAGTGATGACTAGTGTTTTTTACCTGCCAAAATTGTTTAGAAAATAAACTAATTTTCTATAATAAATGTTTTGCCTCAATCATGAGTCTTCGAACCAAACATTTGGTTCGAGGCTCTCCTTTTTCTAAAAATTGGGCAAAACAAATAAATTTTCAAAATGGAGTTAAAATTTTTTCTTAATTACCTTGAAAACTAAATAATTTTTTAAAAATTAAGTGGCAACTCACACAAACACACGATTCACTAACGGACTCATAAGGAGTTCACCAAAAGTGAGACTTGACTAACCTGACTCCACAGACAATCTGACCTCACACGGTCGGTTTTCTCGAGCCAGAAACTTGAGGCATGCTATTGCAGCTCACGATCGGATGAGTCCTCACACTTCATAAGTTAAATGGTTATCCTTTTTTACTCAATGAAAGCATCGCCATCCAATACTTATTTACTACAATAGTAACTCCACTATTTGTTGGCTCAAAATGTTGTCTTCCAAGAGAAAAAAAAGAATGTTGATGTGGATTATCATATTACCAGAGAGAAATTGCTACTGATTTAATACACTACCTGTTATTCTTTTTAACTGCCATATTACTTCATAAAGTCACTATTTTTCTGTGGAAAAAGCTAAAAAAACTAGTGCCTAATGAAAGAGATGCCTTAGGCATCACCCAAAAAAAAGTTATCCAGTAATGTTGGAAGGTTCTCTAACAAATGAAATCTCATCTACCCTTCAAAGGCTATAAAAACAAGCTTACTAAAACTTTGATTAGGTTCTCTAAACACATGTCTAATATCAACAATCCAATCTCTACCCATAAGCTCTTTGTTGCCATCATAAGATTGTTAAAGTCATTGCTCATTAAAGAGTTATTAATTTTATCAACTACAAGTTTGGAATCAGATTCTACAATAACTTTTTTGAATCCCATACTTAATGATATATTCATACCTAAAATGAAGTCCCATATTCTATAACATTATAACAACCTAACAAGTGATTAAAACTAGTAATCCACCTACTGATGCTAGGCAATTTCTAAACCATCCATCCGTGTTCAATTTCATAGCATAAGGAGGAAGAGGATTCTAAGAGACAAGGAAAGGATCATTATCTATTGAAACATTAGAGCCTAGATTCAAATCTAAAAGACCATTCTCCAGCATGTTGCAAAAATGGATAACCGACATGATGGGTTGCTCAATAGTGTGCTCTTCCTTATCAAAAATAGATTCATTTCTCCATTTCCAAACAAACCAAATTGTTGAAGCAAAAAGGAGAAACCAATTTGATTATGACCCAACATTGAAATTAAGATCATACAGGATTAACGAATCCACTCTTTAACATTCAAGGAAAAGAAAAATTCCCCATGATCAGCAAGCATTAAATTTTGCTGAATGCTCCTACTAAAGTCATAGTCCCTAAGAGTATGAATTATTATATTTCTCTTGCATCTAGGACATTATTGACTGAAATAATTCTCTGATGAGCATAGAAATATGCCATTGGAAGTCCATCATGAGCGACAGTGCATATAGTGGATGCGTTTAGGGCCTTTCAGCTTCCAAATCCGTCTCTAAACACCATCATCGTTGTTGAAAAGATCACCTGCAACAGGCAAAGAATTATTAGTTAAAGCAAAGGAAGACTTGGTAGAAAACTTGTCATTAGTTGCGAAACTCCAATTGATCATATCAGGACCATAAATGTCCTTCGAAGGAAGTGTAAAAACAATTTTCAAGCACACATGATTTGGAAGGAGGTGGTGGAAACTACTCCAATTCCAACTATCATTCTTCACAATTTCTTTAACTAATTTATTCTTCATGGTCTCGGGAGTAACACCATTATAGATATTAACCAACAGTTCATCGCCTTCAATCCAACGATCTTTCCAAAACCGAATAGAGCCTCTATCACCAAGAATCTACAATATACCTTTGAGTAATGTATCTCACATTGAACATCAACTAGTGACCATAATGGATTTTTCAGGAGGCTCCCCCTTTAGTTATATACCTCTAAGGATTTTAACCCAAAGCAAAGTAGCCAATTAATATAAAAGATTTTAGTGAGATATTTATCTTCAGATATTTATAAAGTCATCTTCACTAGCTTTGTTTCAAGCTTTGGTGTCTATGTTAGGACCTAGACATATATGCCTCAGCTCAAGGTGAGATGATAAGTTGTAGAGTTCTCTCTTCTAGAAGTAACAAAACTGGTTTCGTTATTTAGAGCTTAATTTATTAGAAATCAAATACAATGATTTCCATATAAAATGTACCTTCTCCATTGTAAAATCAAAAAGAAGAAATCAATAGATTGAGTTCCATTTTCCTTATAAAATTATTATTGATTTTGAAAGTGCATATTATAAAACAGATAAAATGTGCACTTCTTATTGGTTTATATATCGATACACACGTGTGTGCCAGCAATTGCAACTCGTGTTGTTGTTCTCCCTATCCAACACCAAGAGATGGGTTAATGGACCAAATCTATAAAAAGCCTATGTCTAAAAAGAAGAATTATTAGAATAAAGGTGTTTACAACTCATGTACATTGAGCTCTGTTTTGCACTTAAAAACGGGTGGCTCAGCAACTCTTTCTTTTTCTCTTTATTGTGGGACTTCACAGAAATTTATACTTCAATCTTTTATTTTTAAAAAAAATAAATAAATAAACATTCATTAAGTATGATTTCTAAGAGTGTTTTTTTTTTTTTTGGTTAAGAAAATGATTTCTGAGAGCTCAATATATTATAATTTAATTTTCGCTCGTCATTTATTAATATCAAATTGATAGTACATTACAAGAATTAATTTGGAAAAAAAAACATTACAATAATTAATATACGAATACAAAACCTCACCAAAAACAGACCTCCCCGTTAAATTAAAAATCGACAGTCCTAAACTAAATGGCATGGCCGTGCACAACCCATCTTCATCAAATTTCAAGCTGCATAAAAATTTCCATAAAATTTTGGAGATTTTTAAATAATAAAAAACTGAATTTCTTAAAAATGCGTTTGTCGGGTGAAGCTAGATTTGAATTACATTTCCTAGAAAGGATTAGATTGAATTTGGATAACTTACTATAAAAATTGATACTAACTCGCTTTCGGCCTAATCTAGTCTCAATTAGCTTAGTTAAATTGGGTCCGAACTCGATCCACCTAGTCCAGACCGAACTCAAGAGCCAGATTCGGCTTTGTCTTCTAGTAACATCCGTGGTTCGGACTTCGCACGAACAGGTGTCACAAGCCACAGTGAGTAGTACACTGCGACGCATCTCAAGATGCTGTGTGTCCTCTTGAACAGGGTTCCTACACCCTATAAATACATGAGTCCACAACTAGAACAAGGTACGATAAACTTACTCTAAAAAGCTCTCAGTTATATACAGTTCTACTTGTGTTCCAACCTCTCACTGACTTGAGCGTCGGAGGGTTATCGCCGGACACCACATCCGCTCCTCTGACCATCTGTTATTCTGTGCAGATCCAGTTCAAGTTCAACCAGAGCAGTCACATCGTAGCGTGTCCAAAATCAGCATGCATCATTTTGCGCCGTCTGTGGGAAACGCAGAAGTTTTCCCTTTCAAAAGCACTCCAAAACCTATCACAGATTCACAATCCGCAATGGAACACACCCTACCCCACGAAGATGTCCGCGTGGTAAAAGACAACCCTCCTCTTACCGTAAGCCCAGTAACAAACACATCCCAAACAGCAGGCGAATTTGCCACCGGCAGCAAGAAGAAAGATCAACCCCCCAGGGGTCTGGAGCTCCGACCTGAGATAGCCTAGCGACAGTTGAGCCTCAGGAAGGACGAACCAAAAGCCTTAAGTCGTCAGGGATCCAGGGTAACCTTGAGGAACGAAGTTAGAAGACAAATCAGGCAAGAAGCGACGTCGGATTGTGCAAAAAGAACCAGCAGACCCGGCCCACCGAACCCTCCTGAACTGATGATCATTGAAGCAGGCAAGGCAAGCGATGTCCTGTGCCTCACGGGAGGACCAGAAGACACCCCAATGAGCAAGAGAAAGCAGAAGCAGCAGGCACGCACCCACGAATCTTCAGAATTTGTGTTTTTCAATGGCACAAGAGAGCTTGCCACGGGATTTGCCAGGCGAGCTACCTCCAAGGCCGAAGCCATAGTTATCTCCGCTGTGGTGGCCAGATTAAATGTCAGAAGGATATTTATAGATACGGGAAGCTCAGTAAATCTCTTGCAATGGGATGCCTTCGAAAAAATGGGGATCGAGGGTTCAACAGTCCAACCTTTGGAAGCACCTATCCGAACTCTGGACAAGGCCATCATCCCAGTAGTCGGCACCATCGAACTGCCTGTAACCATAGGCAAAGCCCCAAAGGCGGTAGCGGTGATGGCCCTCTTCGTAGTAACAAAGCTTCCAATGGCATACAACGTCCTGTTGGAAAGGCCCTTGCTTTGGGACCTTGATGCCTCTGTCAACATAAAAAGAAGCAGGATGACTGTTCCCCTCCCAGACGGATCAGACTTACATATCTATGGGGATATTGTCCTTGGAACAGCACTCCCAGAAGAAAGGAAGAGAAAGGCGGTAGCCTTAGAAAACAATGAGGTTAACATGGTGGAAACTATGCCTCACAAAACTCCCATTTAGTCCAAAGGAGAGTCTGAACAAAAGCTCGAGCCCTGCCAGGTGCATGATGATGGTCGAACCCTCCACATCAACTCGGCACTCAGTTCGGGAGAGAAAGAGCAGGGACGAACCTTCCTAGCAGACAATATGGCTACCTTCGCCTGGTCATCTAGTGACATGCCAGGCATCAGCCCAGAGGTAATCACACACAAGTTGCATGTAGATCCAGCCTGCAGACCCGTCAAACAAAAGAAAAGATGCTTTGGGCCAGAAAGGCAAGCTATCATTGAAGGAGAAGTGGAAAAGCTACTTACAGCAGGATTCATCAGAGAAGTCCAGTTCAATGGCTAGCAAACGTGGTGATAGTAAAGAAAGCAAATGGGAGCCACAGAATGTGCTTGGATTTCACCAACCTCAACAAGGCATGCCCTAAGGATTCTTATCCGCTGCCTTCAATCGACAAATTGGTGGATTCTATAGCATGCTTCAATTTTTTCTCCTTGCTGGATGCAAAGCAAAGGTATCACCAGATAAAGATGGATGAAGAAGACGAAGAAAAGACTTCATTCATCACAGAGAAGGGAACTTACTGCTATACGTCCATGCCATTTGGGCTGAAGAATGCCGGAGCCACTTATCAAAGGCTCGTCAACCACATGTTGAAAAACCAGTTGGGCAGAAACCTGGAAGCATACGTTGACGACATGGTGGTAAAAAGCATGGACTACCAACAGCATATGCAGGACCTTAAAGAAGTATTTGAAGTAATGAATGCCTATGGAATGAAGCTGAACCCAGAGAAGTGCGCTTTCTTCATCAACGGAGGCAAATTCCTAGGCTATCAAGTCAGCACAAAAGGCATAGAGCCAAATCCTGACAAGGTCCAGGCAATCTTGGACACGAATCCGCCTAGATCCGTCAAGGAAGTGCAAAAGCTGACAGGCAGGATCGTGGCGCTAAACAGATTCATGTCTAAGTCAGGGGAGAAATACCTCCCATTTTTCAAAAAACTGAGAAAGAATGCCAGTTTTGAATGGACTGAAGACTGCCAGAAAGCAATGGATAATTTGAAGGCCTTCCTATCCTCGGAAAAGATC
>CAOJBK010439017.1:0-10748 GCA_948294925.1 Codiaeum variegatum | reverse complement strand
GAGGTAACTCTAAATAATGCAATATATAATTGTCCATGGTGGAAAACCTGTTTGTGTAAGTACACTACAACTTATTTTAATGTTTGTCTTTGACTTTTATTAATAGCCATACGGTAACTCACTCTAACTGGAAATTATCTCATTTTTAATATAAATTGAAATTTATTTTCTTTGTAAGAAAGAATAACTCTATGTATATAAATTTTTTCTCTTGCATGTGATCGTGATATTACAACAGCTTCTATAACTTTTAATCCCAATTAATTATCATTAATTGTGTACTATTACATAAACCAATACTAGGATTTATATTTCTTAATAACATAATAGGGTTTTTTTTGTAATCTTAGTTTGTGTTGTGAAAAACCATTTAATTTTACAGAGTTCAAAAATTCTATTGGTTAAAGAACTTCTAATTCATTAACATTATTTGATGTTTTACAAATCAAATCAGAACTATAATATGTTCCTTCATTTTCGGAAACCAAATCCATTATTCCATTATTAACAACGTCAACAATTTCAGTCGTAGGAATTATGATAGCTCGATTTTAATATAATCATAGTTAGCATAATTGTTTTAAAAAATTGAATAAGTTTTTGTAATTATTTGTTCTATTATATCATCGTAATTTTTAATTAAAAGATTTTTGTGGAATTTGAACCCAATTTCTCTCAATTTCATCCATATTAATTTTATTGTAGGTACAGTACCATCACTAATTGATAAAATTCACTTAAAAAATGTTAACAGCTCATTATTATAATTTTTATTATTAGATGTTAAAGCTAATTGAATATTAGTAGTTAATTTGTATATTTTTAAAAAAAATTCATAAATAAGAATTAGTTAAATAAGCATAATCTTGTTTTTTTAGCGATAATAATATCTTGTTTAGCATGCCATTAATGATAACCTGTAATATTTGTCTAAAATATCCTTCAAATAATATATTTTTCCACTAAAAGGTACATTCAATCTTTCTTCTTCCGATTTACATAAAATATCTCTAAAAAACTTATCAACTGCTTCAAAATAATGTCGATGACTCATGGGAGTTTCATCCAAATTATCAAACATGTCTCTTATATTAATCTAGTCAATTGAGTATTTTTTTTTATTTCACATGTAAAATGTTCATTTAATTTAATTGAAATTTTAAATCTAAAATGAGCATATAATAACAACGCAACAATTCCATATGAAGCCACAGCTAATACAATTTTATTTTTAGATTTAAGTTTTAATATAATAATTTCATATAAATATATTTTACTTGTTCCACCATAACTATATACAAAAATAAATCATCCTTGTAAGATTTTAAAGCATAAATTATAATATTATAAACTTCACGTTGTTCATTATTAAGGGGTGAGATCAAATTCTCATGCTTAGATTTTAATTCTAAGAAATCGTAATTTAATTCTTCCACTAATATTTTATTATCTATATCACCAATAAATGATCGTCCAGGTAAAGGTAAGTTATAATCAACTAAAGATGAAAAATTTTTGTTAAAAATTTTTCTAATTCAAATAAAATTTTATTTTTTAAATAATTGTCAAATATTAATGTGTTTGATATTTTCAATGTGCTTTGTAGCTCATATTTTATATTATCAGAAAAATATTTTCAAAATAAATTAAATAATTTATTTGGATCTCCAACTTCACAAAATAAATCAAGTATTGCAAATAAATGACAAAGTTCGTAAGATGCTGCACATAAAATAGCTTCTTCTATAGCATTAATCTATTCATATCATTTCCTAATAAACCACATGCATTACACGCAAATTGAAATGTTGGATGTAAAATATTATTTATAGTTCATATTTCTTCAA
Organism: Codiaeum variegatum; assembly: GCA_948294925.1. Taxonomy (NCBI): domain Eukaryota; kingdom Viridiplantae; phylum Streptophyta; class Magnoliopsida; order Malpighiales; family Euphorbiaceae; genus Codiaeum; species Codiaeum variegatum. The sequence goes on along the minus strand of CAOJBK010439017.1, from coordinate 8,901 downwards.
ATGTTCTAGGTCTTATAACAATGTTCAAAAGCATTATTAAATAATAAAGTTTGTCTAAATTCGGATGTACACAGACAATTCTACTAATAGAATATTCTTATTTTTAGCTAGTCCATTTTTCCCCTTAAGTTGCCATACTCATTCAGTTGGAAAATCAACATATGTAAGTGTCATTGCATCTTCATATAAATTATTTGTATTCATCCATTCTGTAAATATGGTACATTGAAATTCTTCAGTATTTGATATATATGTACTCTAAACTATCTGTCGATTTAAATAAGATTGTGTTCTTTTTCATAAGTGAATTATTAGTTTTTCTACAGAAGGCTCTCTATATTGAATTGGAAATTCATACAATCGCCATACAGCTTCACATGCTGTAAGATATCAACAATCTAAATATGTTTTGATTTCAACTATTTTTTAAAGTTGTTCAGCATCTTTTCCTTAATTTTCAATAATTGGACAAATTCTATCAGTTCCTTTATTAATATATTTAAATAAGTGTTTAACTAATGTAGACTAACAACAATACTCTACACGTATGTGGACTTCAAATTTACAAATTAAATCTCTATTTTATAGAACAACAAAATAATTATCAATTTTTTCACCACATTTTATGACATAATTGCCATCATTTTCTATGCCTATAATTTGTAAATCCAATTGAATCAATAGTTATCTCATCTTGAAATTTTTTAGGAAAAAATTTTGAACATTTATTATTTTTCATACATGAAGATGATGGATTAATAGGATCACATGAGCCATGTATCATAAACTTTAAAACTATTTGGAATGCATCAGAATCAATTGCTTTAGAAGGTAATTCAACAGAAATCTAAGAATCAATATCAGAAGGTGTACTTGGTATATTATCTTTATGCAACCATACTAAATAATGTATATGAAGTAATCCCCTCTTTTGAAATTCTACATTGTACAATAGAGCAATAACCCTACCAAAATGTTCATTTTTTTTAATATCCTTAATTAATTTATTTACTTTCATATGGAAAATTCTACCAACAATTTAAGGTCATTTTTCAGATTTTTATCTATAAATATAAGCTAACGTTCATTGTATTTCATCCCATAATGGATTATACGTAAATGTTAAAAATAAATTTGGGTGTCCATAAAATTTACATATTGTCATTGCATCGTGATAAAGTTCAATCATTTATCTTGGACTTCTTGTATAAGTAGAAGGTAATATTACCATGAATTTTCGTATATTATTTCAGTTAGTATTGTCATAACATATAACCTTTTTTTTATTTCTCGATATATTTCATATCTTAATTTATTTTGATTACGACGAATAAAATTTAACCTCTCTTATTCAACACATATAGATGTAACAATATATTGCTGAATAAATGACCACCGCTTAACAAAGTTTTTCCTTCTCTTAGACATTGTTACAACCTATAAGCATAATATTCACGCATTATAACATACTTTCTAGACTTTGAAGATTCATTATCATTGACTGCATATTTGATATCTACTCTATAGCCATCTTCACTATATGAAAATAATATAGAATATTGCATAGACATTAAACTTGGGTGCAAAACACTTAGATGTTTTAGTTGGCCATATTTATATTCAACAATTATATCTCTTTCTTTATCATACATTCCAAAATATCTAACTATTAAACCAGCTATTTTAGAAGAAGTTGGTAAGTTATATTGTAAACTATCTACATTCCTTCGCCCAATTAATTTTAACTTTTTAGGTAAATAATGATTTTCTTTAAATCTATCACGAACAATTCTAAAACTCTTTGCAATTTGATTATGTTAATTAAATATTTGCATGAGACCATCAACTATCATCTCATTTATCGATTTAGAGGATTCATTATTAAAATAAGTCGAAATTCTATCACTACAAGTATTTTGGGACAACATGAAAATGTCCCTAAAAGAAAAAAAAACGTCTCAAAAGATCATTTAGGATGAAAAGAAAATGTCACAGAGAACGTCGCAATATCCATGTCGCTAATAGTATTTAGTGACAAAATTTAAAAAATCCCTAAATATTAACCTTTTAGGACGAAAAAATCGTCACACAACATCATGGATCAAGTTTACCTCTTCCTTTTTCAGACAAAAAATTTCGTCCCAGAATGTCCTTTTAGGGACGTTTTATGAATTTGATGATTTCGTCCCCTAAAATTAACTAAATTTTTGTGTGAAATAAAAATATCAAATAATTTGACATGAGGAAATATATTTTATTAAATATATACACAACATTATTAGATTGGTATAATAATTTACTCATTCCCCCATTTTGTTTAAAATATATTTTTCTTCACAAAGATTAAGAGTGAAGCAAATAATAAGTTATTTTTTCTTTTATACACTTCAAATTTTATAAATAATTGCATTTTTTTTCTTAATTTATGTGATCATGCTCAAATGGACATGAATAAACCAGGGCAGTTTATTTAATTCAATAGCAAGGCATTAGATTCTCATTTTGTTCAACAAAGTTTGTCCCTAATTTTGAATGAAAAACAAGATACGCTTGAAGGCAAATTAGCATTTATGTTAGTAGAGCAGATTCATTCATTTTTATTAGAGTCCAACAAATTGTTATATGTCAAAATTTTAAATTTTAAATAAATTATAAATTTTAAACATATATCTATGATCTTAATTCATTAGCTTTTAGATTTTTAAGAGAAATTAATTGAAGGACAAACATACAAAATAAAAAATGAACTTACATCCCAATGGTAAGAATTGAATTCCTTTGGATTTGTATATATTTCAGGATCCAAGTGAACACTTTCGAACTAGGCCTAAAATTTTCCAACCCATAGAAATCACATATCCTGAATCATATATATGCAATAAAAAAATTAGTTTCAAACAATAGTAATAATATATACTAGTAACTGATAAATATATTGTATCAAAGTGAAACCTAATAAACAACTTTACTCAACAAAACAATTCCAAAAAAATAAACAAAGGACAAAATTTCAGCAAAAATAGAACTTTAGGCATGACAAAGAGGGAACCTACAACAAATTGATAAGAGGGTAAAGAACTTTGACCAATCCAATATCCCAAAATGCCACCATAGTAAGAATAGTTGGCTAAAACTAAATCTATACCAGTGAAGCCCCTTAGAAAAATTATCATAGAAACAGGGTGATTCAAGCACGAAAATAAAATAAGCTTGCACATATCTTGAACTTGAAAAAAGCATCAACTGAACTTGAAATTTACGAGTAAAACATCGGTGCACAATTAGGACTAACCAGATGTGAACTAATTAGAATAGATTCTTGCAACCCATAAGCGGCATGACCTAAGAAAAGAAACTGATGAATAGAGACATGAAAATAGCTTTCCAATACAAAAGAACAGAGCACCAAGGGCAGCAACTATTATAGCCAAAATTATCATAATTTAAAAGATAAAATTTTCAGCAAATAATAAGATCGAAAAAGTAAGTTGTAGTAATCTTATTAGAACTAAGCAATCGAATATGAGCTTCTACAAAAGCCTGATCGTGCTGGAGAATCTGCGTAGATCACTTCCTTCTATCACCATCAAGATATGAGTAGGTCATTTCTAAGCTACATTGGAATACAAATATTGAAATCAACATGATGAACAAGTCCACTATTAAAGGGTTACCTGAATTGGTCCACCAACACAAAATTGGTCCCTCTGTATTGGTTAACACTAGAGGAGAGCATATAAGAGTTATAATCCCCAAAATTTTGACAAACACTACTGAGACTGAGGCATCCTAAGACTATTTCCATACATTGTTACCAACACAAGACAAAAGAATTCAATAGAAACATAAGATCACGGTGGTCAGCATGTGAAATGTCATGACACTAGATATTTACTAATTCAATAAAGACCTTGGAAACTAATCTCTAGGATTTTACATTATCATGACCATTTGGTGCTAGTCAAATGAGTAACGGCAGAAAGTTATACAAACAGCATTTGAAGTAAATTTGAGAAGAACTAAGCACCTGAAACATGGAAACCTAGCCACTTTCACAACAACACACAGCACTGAAATCTCAATTCTAAATGCAAAGTCACCAATGAGCTCATCTTTCAAACAAGTTAATATAAAAAATCCCTCACTCTCAGCACTACCCATATGTATTTGACCTAAAAATAAAAACCTTAAAGAACATCTTCTCCCCTATAAAATTATAACAATCTCACATATTATTCATCAAAACATTACAAATCAAAAAGCAAACTAAAAACAGGAATCGTACATAAAGAACCCTAGACAATAAATTATGGTTACCAATACCCAATATAAATGTCTATCTCTGCCCCTTCTTTTCACACAAAGACACAGATAAGAAAAGGGCAAAAATTAAGATCTTTGGTGTAAAACCCCAATTTTAAGAATTGGGGATTATACCTGCAAGTTGGAGAGTTGGTGTTCAAGAAACTCAAGAGAGATATGCAAGAGCCTCTCACCGTCTTCATCTTCTTCCTCTGATTCACTCAATGACTGCCCATTAACATACTGAGAAAAAGGGGTCTTTTCTTTCTCATCAAAACCCTCTTTATCATTGGTGTTCTCTTTAAGAGAAATCGAATTGTCGTTGATAAGTTTCTAAAAAGTGAACATTCATTAGTACTTATAACATACATATCCAAAAAATTTAATCCTTACTTACAAGGATATGATTGTAGGTGGAGCACCTGTCATGGAAGCAATTAAGACCCTGCCAGACATAATCTTGAGGAGCACATGGATCTCCTTGCCAGTTTCTTGTTATTCTGTAGGTTGACTTGCAAAACTAAAACTTAATAGAAGAATTGTAAAAAAAATTAATTTTGATGTTAAATATAAATCTAATGAGAACTAAATTTATTGTTTAGTTTAATATGTTTAATTTAAAAGTAATTGTAATATTTAAAGGGATATAATTAAAAAAAATAAAACATATTTAAATAGAAATAGAATAAGTATAAACAGCCTCGGGTGTAAATTGCAACATAAACAAAATACAGCCTAGTGTTACAATATCAAGACAAGAACAAAATAAAAGCTAACAAAAATATAAGGACTGAAAATAATTATCAAGAGCACTATAAAAATTGTCTAAAGTTCAAAAGCTGTCAAAATGAAAACAACACCAAAGATGGATGTGTAAGTATAGCATCACAACCCCAAAACTGACACTTTAAGTTGCTGACCATGATGAGAAATTATCATAATAGTGACAATAAAAAGAGATTGACTAGCCAAAATGATATAATTGCTAGAACCATAAGCAAAATAAGAGGAAAAACAAAAATTGGAGAGAATTTTGATAATATGTTTTTTTTATTAATTGGCTTCACAATTCTTGACAATAAGAGAATGCTGAATATATAACACAACTTCCTAAATCAATGCCATAAAGCTAGCAATCAACAGAAGAGGAAAAAGAAAATATTCAAATATAATACAAGGAAAAAGAATATTCAAATATGATAAATAGTTTATATTCTTATCAAATGAACTACCCTTTAAGTCATAAAGTTGTTAATCTTAGGAGTCCTTGACACCATCTTTATCCTTTGAATAAATGAGTATAATTTGCTGCCTTATCTCTCCATAAAATATGGATACGCCTTATCACTCCTAAGCCTCATTTATTTGAACCAGATTTTCCAATACCCTCTCGCAAACTGAGCCAGGGTTGAAGGCACAGTTTGTTGCCAAAGTAGACTAATGTAGCTTTTGGAACAGGTTTTGTAAAGAGATCTGCAACCTACTCATTGGAAAGGACATGTTTGATGACAAGTAGCCCATGAGCAATGTATCCAGGCACAAAATGGTAGTTTAATTCAATATGTTTACTTCGAGCATGAAAAACTGGGTTAATTGTCATGTAGAGAGCACTGATATTATCACAATAAAGAGCTAGTGAAGATGGAACCGAAATGCAAAGATCCTTGAGAATATAAGTTAGCCATGTAAGCTCGATTGTTGTATTAGCCATAGCTTGATATTCAGCTTCAGTACTGGAGCTAGAGATAGTGTGTTGCTTTTAAGCACATCATGAGATAATATTAGAATCGAGAAATGTGCAGTAACCAGTAGTTGATCGTCTTGTCATAAGGCAACCAGCCGAATCAGCATCAGAAAAGGCAAATAATGTAAGTGAGGTATTAGAAGAGAGATGTAAGCTGGTAAACAGTGTTCACTTGAGATACCGAAGAATGCGAAAAACTAATTTCAAGAGAGCAACCATAAGTGCATGCATGAATTGTGAAACATAGTTGACACTCTATGAGAGATCAGGACGTGTAAGTGTGAGATAGTGGAGAGCTCCAACAATCCCACAATAAAAACTTGGATCTACAAGAGGATGTGCATTTTCAGGAGATTTGAGCATGACATCTAATAAAGTAGACATAGATTTGCAATCTAGCATTTTTTACTGCTCAAGAATGGTGAGAGCATAGTGCGACTGAGAAAGATGTAGTCCTTCAGGTGTAGCAGAGATCTCAATGCCAAGGAAATGACGAATTGCGTCGAGATCCTTCATAGAGAATTCACGGCTTAAAGTCTAGATAAAAGCATTGATAAGTGTCGAAGGAGATCCTCTGAGTAGCATGTCATCTACATACAAAAGCAAAGTAAGAATACCTTGATCATTATGACAAAGAAAAAGAGAAGGGTCAACAAGGCTACAAAAGAAACCACAAGAAATAAGAAAATCACTAAATCTATCAAACCAAGCACGAAGCTCTTGTTAAAGTCCATATAGAGCATGTTGAAGTTTACTTACATGTTTAGGAAATTGAGAGTCATCCATACCTGGGGGTTGTTCAATGTATATATCTTCAATAATATGACCATGTAAGAATGCATTTTTTGACATCCATTTGGCGAATGGACCAATGCTTTACAAGAGCAACAGTTAAAATTAAACGAATTGTACCTGGATGAATGACAGGAGAAAAAGTTTATGTATAATCAAGTCCATTAATCTGATGACAACCTTTTTCAACTAAATAAGATTTGAGTCGATCCAAGGTACCATCATGTTTAATTTTAGCCTTAAAACACCATTTTGAGCTAATAACATTCATGTCAAATATGCGGGAAACTAGTCGCCAAGTCTCATTTTGATGAAGAGCAGTGAGTTCTATTGCAGTTTTCCAACCTAGGTGAGACAAAGCTGTTTTAATTATCTTAGGTTCACGAGGTATAATTTTAGAGGAGTCAATAGTTAAGGCATATTTAGGATTGGGTTTAACAATTCAACTTTGAGATCGGGTAGTCATAGGATCATGGACATGTGCAGAGTGTGATTGTGATTCAGGGGACACCAGTTCAGATGTAGTATGCATTACAGGGGCTATCATTGGTTTCCCCAGGTGATAAAACATCATGTAGAGGTTCAGGTGAAGGGGTAATGACATTGCTGGTTAAAGGAGGCTGCATAGAGTCACTTTGAGAGAGAGTTGTCACAGTAGTTGGTAGTGGAATATGAGAGTGGAACAGCGAGATAGGTACCGGTGAAGATGTACCTGATTTAGAAACACAATAAGGCAATTAAGAATAAAAAATATTATACACATGTGAGACTGAAAGAGGAGATTTAGATCATTTAAATGGGAAAATCATTTCATCAAATACACTATGTCGTGAAATGATAAACTTGCGACTTGGAGGATGGAAGCACTTATATCCTTTATGTTTTTCATTATAACCTACAAAAATACATAAAGTAGATTTGGGATCAAACTTTATATTTTTAGTGTCCCATATATATGGGAAACAATTGGATCTAAACACTCGAAGAGACGTATAATTTGGATGACTCCCATGCAACATGAAGTATATAGTTTCAAAATGGAGAGATGATGAAGGTAATAGATTAAGAAGAAACACAGCAATTGAAAAAGTTTCTAACCATAGATATAGAGGTGCATGACTATGAAACAACATTGTCATACCTAATTCACGTATAAAACAGTGTCGTCACTCTACCATACCTGTTTATTCCGGAGTATAGGGGCATGAAATCTGATGAACGATTCTTGTGGCAGGAAAATGAGATGATAATTGAGAATTAACAAATTCTCCTCCACCATCAAAGTGGAAGATTTTTATTTTCTTATTAAATTGGCACTCAACATATTGTTTAAAAGTTAAAAATGCAGTAATTTGATTTATTTTGTAGAGGAATTATCCAAGTATACTTGGAGAAATCATCTACTAAACATGCATAAAATCAAAACTTACCAATAGATAAAATTGGAGCAGGGCCCCATATATCACAATGTATCTTATTAAAAACATTAGACCTGGAGTGTTCGAAAGAACTAAAAGGAAGTTTACTTAATTTTCCTAGTTGACAACTATTACATAAATGATCTACTTTTGAAGAACCTACAATTTTAATCAATCCTTTATTCATTAATAACTGCACTGTAGAAAATTGGGGATGTCCTAAATGCTGATGCCATATGTCTATGGTGCCTGAGTTGAATCGATAAGAAAAATGTGCTTTTGGCTCATCGATCAAGACATATAAATTAGCCTTTTATTTCTCGATTATGAGTGGATGACCTGTATTCCACTCCTTTACACAAAAATTAACATTAGGAAACTCACAATTAACATGAAATTGAGAAGTGAGCTGAGTTATAGAAAGTAAATTCTTCTTAAGATTTGGTACTAAAAGAACATCATAAAAGGGAGTGAGAAATAGAATCTAAGTGAGAGAGAATTGTTGTGTATTGTTCATTAATCTAAAATAGATACAAACCAACAATTAAATAATGTGCAATAGCAGTTGTACACTAGAGTTCTGCCTATAACAGGCTTGTATAATTAACAAATACAATTCTAATACAAATTCTAAAGCATATACAA
>CAOJBK010438281.1:0-15328 GCA_948294925.1 Codiaeum variegatum | reverse complement strand
AGTCCAGTCTTGGGGATGTTTGTTGTTTTTTGAGTTTGTTGTTTATTTTGTTGTTGAAATTGAAACAAAAGTTTTTTTCCAGGGGGGAAATGTCTTATTTTTAGGGGACATTCTGTCAAAATGTTATTAAAATTTCATATTAATTAATTTTTATTATTGTCATTTGGTTGGATGAGCCGTATGCCACCAGTTCGTGATCGTAGGAAGTAAGATTTTGCTACTTAATCTTGTTTTTGCTTGATAAAAACTTAACAATGCATCAAAGGCCTCTTAATTAGTGCATGCTATAGTTGGATTATTGTACTCACATTAGATATCCATACTGTTATTTTTTTATTACACTACTGATCATCAATCATTTTCAAGTGTTGATTTATTTAGTATTGATTTATGTTGTGCAGATGATATCAAACAAAGAGGCATATGATTGTATTGGTCATCTTTCATACACAAAGTGCATAGAAACATTTTGATGTATAGTATAGCACAAACATTTTGATGTATAGTATAGGATTAAAATTTTTTATGTTGAGCTCTGAGAGCCGATAACACATTTATATTTTATTATAGCACAAACATTTTGATGTATAGTATAATATTAATATATATTTGAATATTTTATAGTACTGTATTTTATTTTGGATTTTTTCATACTCGCTCTCTAAATTTTGATGTTCATATTAATTTTATTATATGTATATATTATTATATTATTGTTATTATTAATGATATAATATATTAAAAAAAGTTTTAGTATTTGTGACGTAATTAGTGACGCATTTTATTTGGTCGGTAAATTACTGACGTAATACTTTGGTCAGGAAATAGTCGGTAAATTACCGACCCATATTTTGGTCAGGAATGGGTCGGTAAATTATTGACGCATTTTTTTGTCGGTAATTCGTCACTAATTATTTAAAAATATTACCGACCCAATATTTTAATTTTCCTACCAAAAAATACGTTGGTAATTACTGACCCAATAAATTTTGGTCGGTAATATTTAATTTTGTGACGGAAGAAATACTGACCCAATTTTTTAGTCGGTAAATGAAAAAATTAGGTCTGGAATACTGTTTACCAACCCCAAAATTAAATTTTTCGACAAAAAAATTGGGTCGGTAAAAATTAAATTTTTTGTAGTGGTTCCCACCTTGAAGTTCCCCTGGACCTGGTTCACTGCTAGCTGTGAGTCACTATATATGGTCATGTGTTCGACCCCTATCTCTTTGGCAAGCTTCATGTAGTTAATTAGGGCCTTGTACTCTGCCTTGTTATTGGAATTTATAAATTCAAGCCTCACAACATATCTGATGATGACCTTGTGGGGACCCTTGCTCACTATACCGACCCCTAAACCCCCATCACACTCAGCGCCATCCACCCACATCTTCCAATGTTCTAGTGGGGCGACACCCTTTCCTTCAGAGGGGGTAAGTTCAGCTACAAAATCTACTAATGCCTGCGCCTTCAACGCCTTTCTGGGCTCATAGGTCACACCTAGCGACCTTATTTTCACCGCCCATTCTGCTATCCTTCCAGATGTTTCTGGCTTCTATATGATCTTCCTTAGGGGGAGGTTTGTTTGAACAACTATCGTGTGTGCCTCGAAATAATGCCTTAGCTTTTGAGTGGCCATGTATAAGGCCAAAGCATGCTTCTCCAATCTAGGGTACCTCAACTCTGCATCATGTAGAACTTTACTCACGTAGTATATGATGAATTGCTCCCCTACCTCTTCCCTTACTAATATTGTTGCTATTGCATCCTCTATTATAGACAGGTACAGGTAGAGGTCCTCTCCAGGTATGGGTCTGCTCAACAAAGGTAGGGAGGTCAAGAACTGTTTAAGGCTTTTGAAGGACTGCTGGCATTCCTCAGTCCATTGAAAATGCTTGAGGCTCTTCAAAGCCTTAAAAAGGGCTGACACCTTCTAGCCTAGCAGGAGATGAACCTCCGCAAAGCTATTATCCTCCTATTCAACCTTTGGACCTCTTTCACATTCTAAGGTGGCTTCATTTCCATTATGGCCTTCTTTTGCTCTGGATTGGCTTATATACCCCTCTGCGACACCGTGTACCCCAATAACTTTCCAACAGGCACCTCAAATACACATTTCTCAGGATTTAATCTTAAGTTGTACTTTTACAATGTTGCCAAGACTTCTTACAGGTCGTCAGGATGACCTTCTACCTTCTTGCCCTTGACTATCATATCATCTACATATATCTTAACAATTTTACATATTTCTTCCTTAAACATAACGTTAACCATCCTCTAGTAGGTCGCCCTTGTGTTCTTCAGCCCAAAGGGCATCTCTTATAGCAATAGGTCCCCAGGTCAGTGACAAAAAAGGTCTTCTCCTCATCCTGTGGGTGCGTGCGTATCTGATGGTACCCCGAACTAGCATCCAAAAAGGTATACAACTCATGCCCTACTGTGGAGTCCACCAGTTGGTCTATGCTTGGCAAGGGGTATGGGTCTTTAGGACATGCCTTGTTCAAGTTTGTAAAGTCCACCCATATATGGTACTAGCCATTAGGCTTCTTCACCAGCACAACATTGGCCAACCATTCAGGGTAGTGCACCTCCAAGATGACCCTTGCCATAACAACTTTTCCACCTCCTCAACTATGGCTGCTTGCTTTTCTGGTGAATGCTTTCTCTTCCTCTGAACAATGGGTTTGACAGAACTATCATTGTTGAGGCGATGTTGCATTACCCTTGGATCTACCCCAACTAGGTTGTCTGCACTCCATGCAAATGCCTTGGGGTTTTTCTGCAAAGCACTGACCACCACCTGCTTCACTTGCTCATTCATCTCTCCTCCTACTTGGACCATGCCTTGGGGTTGTTTCACCCTCTCAACTTCTCCCTTCGGTTTCAAGAGCTCTGGACTCGTGGGGCTCTCTATATCCAGGTGTGCTGCCTGAAAGACCCCTTTTAGGGCGTTGAAATAAGTCTGTCTTGCAGTCTCTTGACATCCCCTCTCTACTGCCACCCCTCTTATGGTAGGGATCTTCAAAGTGAGATGATATGTGTTAGGTATGGGCCTAGTTGCATACAAGTAGGGCCGTCCTAATAGGATATTATATGGGAAAGTAATATCTGCCACTATGAACTCTACAATTGCCTCATTCGTCACCTCCTCATCTCCCAGCTCTACATTAAGATGAATTGACCCTTCCAACTACACCTAGAAGTTGTCGATCCCAATTAGAGGAATAGCTACAGGTTTCAGGTCTTTCTCCCTTAGATTCATCTTCTTGAAACATTCCAGGGTTATCATATTGGCCGAGCAGCCATCATCAACCACCTGTATGACCAGAGCATCATTGTGGAGGTGGAATACATTTTTTCCATCTTCAGGACTGAACGTTATTGAGCAAAGGGTCGATGGGTGTGCAGATTGTTGGGGTTAAGGATCTTTCTTTTGTAGTATGGCGCACAAATGTCTTGCTGCCCTCTTCCTCTGGGTTGAGCTGTCACCTAATGAGCTTCCCCCTATTATTACAAAGATGTCACCTGCCACCTGTCAAGGACGATCTTCTCCTTTTTCATGGTCCCCTTGCAAATCATTCGTCGAGGCTCCTTCCGTTCATGGTCCTGAGCCTGACCCTCCCTTGGCGTGCCTTAAAATTCTTGGCACCCCCTTTTGTATTAATCTTTCAATTTTATCATTCAAATGTCTACACTCTTCTGTATTGTGCCCCTTATCCTAGTGGAATTCACAATACTTGCTCGAGTCCCTCTTTATTCTAGAGGAATCACTCATCTTTGGGGGCCACTTCACATCTTCCCCTCTTTTCTTCATCCATACTTGGACATCTCGCCTGGAGGAAGCAAGAGGATTGTATGAACCCTGTCTGTTAGACCCAAATCATCAGCTCCTCTCCTGCCTTTTGGATCCGCTACCACTACCACTCTCCTCTCTTCTTTCCTCTACCTTGTCTGATGCTGGGGTAGCAAGTGCCTGAACCCTAGCAGCCAAGCTATTGAGACCATCTTTAATCCTTATCTGGCCCTCAGCTAAGGCCATGACCTGGGTCCAGTTAGTAGGCTAGACCGCAAAGAACTTATTCTGTAACGGCTCATTGGTTGTCCCATTTAAGATGGCTAAATATGCCATGTCAAACTGAAAATCTGATACTTCCTCTACCTCCTGGTTGAAGCTTTCCAAGTACTGCCTTAGGGTCTCTTTAAGTCTTTTCCTTACTGTTAACAGGTCAGTTGAGTGATTTGGTTTTGCCCTTAATGGCATAAATCAAGTCTGGAAGAGGTCTGATAATTGTTTGAAAGAAGAGATACAATTTGCAAGGAGCTTATTGTACCATTTAGATGCTACCCCAACTAGAGTTGTTGGGAATAAGTGGCATAGAACGTAGTCCTAGTACGTATGTGAATGAATCTATATTCTGAATTTATTGACATGTACCTGTGGGCATGTTTTTCCATAGTAGTTGTCTAATCTCTGAGGCTTCTCAAAACCTAGCGGGTAGTTTTTCATTAGGATTTCGTTCACTAGGGGTGATTCCTGAGGTAAGTCTAAGTCCATCCTAACGCATTTGATCCCCATGTTTGCGAATATCCCTTTCAATATACATGTTATGTCCATTCCTAGTGCCACTTTTCCCAGCACGTTTTCTGCCACATCCTCCATTTGGTTTCTCGCCTAAGAGTTCACTTCCTATCCCTTTTGAGGAATTTGGTCATTGTTGCCCCCATTAGATCTATCTATCCCTGCACTATAGGCTTGTGAAAGATGTTGGACCTGTCTCTTTAAGGCCTCCACTTCCTTCTACAATTCTATGTAGTTCCCATGCATACCCCTCATAACCACAGGGTTGTTTAAATCCGGGGCTTGCCCTAGATGGAGATTCACAATACCCTGATGTGCCTGTTGAACATTAAACTGCTAATCTTCCAGGCCTCCTTGTCCCTGGGGTGCGTTCTGCAGTTCCACATTATTTGCTGCTACTGTTCCAGGGGTTGGGGGAGTACGATTACCAACAGGAACAGCCCTAGTTGCTTACCTCACCGAAGCAGGGGATTCTGCCATGTTCAATCTTGGTTCCTCTGGGAACAACTCTAGCCCACGATTCAAATCAAAATTCCTATCTGGGTTAGCCATAGTGTTTCAATCAAACTAAAAGTCAGGGGCGTGTCCACGCTCACCACACCAAATGTTATCTTAAGACTCAGGATGACCCCTAAGACAATACGTTCCAAGCTAATAGGGAACATAAAAGAATAGAAAAGGAATAGAGAGTCAGAATGATTAACCATTTACCTAATGGAGACATTAGGTATTTATAGCCAACGATGCTCCTATCTCACATGTAGATAAGCCTTACCTCCTATAATTTCGGGTAGATGGACTCCAGTCCCTGGAATCTCGAAATAGGACTCTATAACGCCAATCCCTTAGTGTGACACTCGGGGTAAAGACTCCTCTACAGCTTATCCACTTAGGATGACCCTGGTGCCCTTAGAACGATCCCTGCTCCTAAAGGGGAGTCGTCCATACTACCTGGATCTTGCTAGCAATCGTATCCTTCTTCTGGGGTCAAGACTGCTAATCGAAACATCTGAGATGTTATCTTATGTCTTCATGGGTGACCCCTGGGGTTTCTTGGGGTGAACTCTGGATAGGGGTGAGTCATCAATAAAAATAAGAACTAAAAAATTATTAAAATTAAAAAGTATCTAGGTTTTAGAACCGGTGTATCCTATATGTACTCTAGTTTATTCAAAGTCTCCCAATGGTGTAAGGTTGTCGAGTTATTAGGTAAAATGAGGAAAATTACTTTGATCTCTTATTTCAGAGAAATAAGTGGCTCACGAGGAATGGAAAGAAACATATTCTATTTGATCTCGAAGTCCTCATATAGCATTTCTTCTAATCCTGGATAGGGGATCACTTGTAGGAATGACATAATGCTAATCGGTGTTCCACATGGCCAAGGAAGCATCGTTTTTTAATCTCATTATAACTTGGTTGTTCGAAAGAGATTCTTTCTCGATGCCACCAATCTAGTGATTCTTTGATGGCCGTCACTAGAATTTCCAAAAGAATATGAAGTTCAGCTATTGTATGCCAATACTACAATGACAAATTCAACAATTTAAAAGTATTAAAATAAAAAAAAAAAGTATCAACGCCACTAATAGAATCTTAAAGGCCTATACATGCAAAAAAGTTGGCAAATTAACAAATTTGGTGTGTGAACTTGTTGACTTTTTTCAATTTGGTGTCTAAACTTTCAATTTGGTGTGTGAATCTGTTAAATCCATTCATTTCAATGTAATAATCGGTTACCCTTATATAATATCCGACGTAGAAAATAAAAAATTTACATGACTTAGAGTAAAATTTTCTTGAGAAGGTTGATTATACGGCTTAGCTTATGATTGATTAACCATTGTAAAGGTCGATACACGACTTGGATTAGTTTATAGATTAATCATTTACATTGTAATCCAAATGAATATATATATGAATGAAATGAATTAAAGTTGATGAACAACTATTTCAAACTTATGTTTACATCAAAACTTGTGAATTTATATTTCATTAGAAAAAAGAAACTATGAAAAATGTCCAGGATACATGACTGTAAAATTCAAAATTGGCCGATAAAAAAGAAAATTTTAGAAATTACTTAAGAAGATCAAATAAGGTCTTGAAATGGCTCATAATGATACCCATCTTCTTTTGAGCCCCAAGAAGATTAGCCTTCAATTGTTAAACCTTTTTTCTCTCCTCGAATCAATTCCTAAGAGCCAACTTCACTTCTTCAGCCATCTTCTTGCCATGTTTAATACGTAAGGCATTGGCATTATCCACGTCAGCCTTTTGGGCCTGCAGCCTGAGTAAATCAGCTTCTAGACGAATGATCTCCTTGTCTAGAGCCATACTCTGTTGGGTGATTTCGAGACCCTTAGTCTTCATCTCCCAACCTCGACCCTTCAGCTGAGAAACTTCCTGATCAAGTTGAGTAAGGCGTTCAAAAGAGGAATTATAGCTTCCTTCTAAATGTCAAGCCTGTTTGTAATCCTCTACAATCTTGTCAAAATAAGGAGCAAGGGAGTTAATGCTAGCTTAAATAGCTTCTCCAATTTGGTCCGAAGAGGAGTTCTCAGAAAGGAAAGAAAGAGCAAACTTCATAGAAAAAACTAAGTCTTCATCTTTAAAAAGAGCAGATCCCAAACCCTTTGCTAGAGATAGGGTTTCGAGATGTTTCTTCATCTCCTCATCTGAAGAACGCTCTTCCAAATCCTATATCTCAAGCTCTGGCTCATGGACTGCAAATGAGTAGGAATTTCAATTCCTTTGGTCCACAATGACTCAAAGGATCTCCATAATGCCTAATAACAGGATGATTGTTAGACAGAAAGGTCAAGATAAAAGGGAAAAGAAAATTAAAGATTGAGTTGTCTTACTTATGGATCTATTGGCACAGTGGAAGATGTCTTGGCAACGATAATAGCAGGGGGGTCAGAACTTTCAATGACTGGGGCTCCCAAGGGAAGCTGGGGATCAGGAATCTCAGTGGCTACCAAAGCATGGGAATCACTTCTTTCTGACCAAATAGATCTACGAGATTTAGAATGACTTGATCTAGATTTACGATCAGACCGACTCTTGTGCTTCAAGCTCTTGTTCATCAATCAATCATAACTTGAAAAGATTTCATTTCCCCTCTTTCTAAGAGGAATCTCAAATTCCTCTTCTTCATCATCATGAGTTGAAACATTGGCTTCTTTCCTTTTCTTAGGGAGGGGAACCTTAGGCAAGTCTAGACCCTCAAATGGAGGAAATTTCACTTGAGGGACCTGTAAATCAGAAAAGACTCAGAATTCCCAATAATGGTGAAAAGGGTTAAGCTAATAGATTATCGGAGGATGAGTTGGTTTGCTGTGTTTGTACAATTTGAGTTATTCTGGCCCATGATAAATACCAGCTGAGAACTCAGGAATCAGAGCAGGAAGTACAATTGTATAAAAATAGATAGGTTAGACCGATAAATAAGAAAGAGAAAAGGACACTAAGTTGAGAGGTATGCAAAGGTTCATTTAGCAAATCCCATTCATGGAAATCTGTAAACAAAACCTTCTTGGGCCAGGAGCTCGGTCAGACAATAGCGGACTAGCCACCCCGAAAGAGGCTGTAGGGAGTCTTGGCCATTTTATGGTTTTTATGTTTAAAGGAAGAAATGTTGGGGGATATTTTATGTACTTGAAAGAATCAGTTCTATGGAAGTTATCTTATGTCATTTTCCAGGAGATGTCTCGAGCTTTATTTATTTTGTTTACTTGAATCTCTTTTATTGTTTGTACAATTATTTTGGTTTGGCCGATTAAACGTTACGAATAAATTCAGGGCCAAAGGCATATTTTAATCCATAAAATGACTCAAATTTAAGAATTTCTGCTATTGCATACCTGCACCGAATGACAAGAATCATCAACCTTAGGTTTCTCAAATGATTACAATCCCTAAATGGTGTCAAAATCTTTGTTAAAATATCAATCGACCACTGTCCCCACCATGTGGTAAATAAAGGATCAGTTTTCGATTAGTCAGAAATATAGTCAAATTCGGTTGAAATGGCCCGATTATAGTTGAGATCATTGATCTATGTAATAATATGCAGAGGTACTTGAGGGTGATCACACTAAACATTATTGATTGAAAAGTAAAAGGGATAGGAAGCCCTTGAGTGAAACCTATTTGTCGGACACAAAAGTGGGCCAAATAGACCACAACTCCACATTTAGCATCTAATTGTGTGCTGACATGGAGATCACGGACCATAAAGGTGCTGACCCAGGAGCAACCCCATTCGACATTATCAGGATCCTCTCTATCAAGGTCTCGATGGCTAAAGTTATTCTTGGTCCAAGAAGGATCAAACTCACTAGGGCGAAAGCGACAAAATTATGAATCTCCCCAAATTTCTGAATAGTAGAAAAAAGCAAAAAATATCTTTAAAAGAGAAAGGTCCGAGCTCTAAGTCTAAGGAAGCGCGAGTAAGTGAGAACATATTCTGGGTTAGGATGAGGGGTATGGTGCACAAACTCAGGAAATTATTCCAAGAGCCACCATTGGACGATCCATAAAAGACTTGTCAAATTACCAAATGGCTTGGAGCCCCTGACATCCAAAAAATAATAAATACCTCTATACAACTAGGAAAGGATATAGGGGTCGAGGGCCATTCTCCTACATTGAGCATAAGTAATGGCCAAGTCAAGGTGTTCCTTGGTCACCTTAACCGGTGTAGTGCAGAAGACAAATTTGCAAAGCCAGTAAAGAAGAAATGCAGTGTGTTCGGTTTAATCAAGAATTGACTTTTGAGCTAAATTTTTATTAAGGAAAGTTCCATAAGCCGAAGCCATTTTTCCAAAAGTTAATTTGATGGATGAGGAAACAGAAAGGATGGAATCTATATTTTCCTTAAAAATGGGTGCTCCAATCAGACAAGCAATGTCATATAGAGTTATTGACATCGACCAAATCGAAAAGCAAAAAACGTTACAATGGACCGACTAGAATAACAAATTTGGAGTAAAGAATTTGTTTGTGCAAAGAATTTTTGTTTAACAAAGGTCGAGAAGGCTATAAATGTCTGACCCTTCCTAAAAGGACAAGAAGCAAGGAGAAAGATGTTGGTGTCACTCAACAAAGTCAGCAGAAACATTGGGCCAAACACAGTTTAGACTGCTCTTAGTCCAAGAAAAGCAATTATTGGGTCTCCTCAATCGTGCTCAGGCTTCTTTGCTAAATAAAATATTTAAGTATTTACTCTATGGCATTAAATGAAAAACGGGACCGACAATAAGGCCAAAATCATAGGGGAATATTACCTCTACTAAGTAGGTACCATCGACATTATTGGCAACCTCGTCATGAATCTGCTTTAGGGAAACAATAGTAACCTTTTTCGACATCCTGCAAAATAGAGAAAAAAGAACATCTGAAAAGTTTGAATGTGGACAAAAGAATGACCAAGGAGATTGAATATCTTAAGGACGACTTACTTGAATAAGCTGAAGAAAGGAAAAATTCGATGAACAAGGAGGAAAATTTGAGAGAATAATAGAAAGAAAAAGTATTTTCATAGTTAAAAATGACCTCTTTTATAGTAAAACGACCAAAAGGGTGAAATTAATGACTAGACGTTCCATCTCCCCAAGAAAGGTAGGGACACGTAATAGAAGCAACATTTGGAATTTTGAAACAACTCTTAGGATGCCTTAAAAGTATTAGCCAACAAAGATTTAGGAATTGGAAATAGTTCGACCACAAAGGGTGATGCATTCCAACATTGTCAATTAAAACGCCCAAATGAGTATGAATTAGCTCGGCCAAAAAGGGAAAATTGTGCCTTCATTCTTCAATTGATCTCGATCAAAAGAAATCAGGAGGCATTGTTTACACCAGCATTTTTGGGCCGAGCCCATTTGGGAACCTTTCTTGGGCTAAAGCGGGCTGCAACTTCATTATGGACCTCTGCTCATAACATTCACAACCACACTTCCAATTCAAGAATGATTGAAATATCCTTCTGAACAAGCTATAAATAGAAGGCTCAGATCTCAAAACAGGATACTCGATATCACAATTACTAATACAGAAAATTCTGCTCATGCACTCAATCCTAGCTGACCATTGATAACCGAATGACGACACCTAGCAACCTATATCTCGAACCAATTGATTGACAATCATCGGTCTACATATAAAACCCTGCCTAAACAAAGTGACATCTGACGTCCTATATCCCAGCATAGGCAGTCACTTTCATCTGCACCAGAAATCTCCCAAGAAAGGAAGTTGACGGTAAAGTTTGACCTACATAATGAAAACCAAAGGGGTCATATCCTTTTGCTTTCTTTGTACTTAACCCGATAGGAATGATAAAAGTTGTAAAAGACTAAAAGATTGTATTTTGTTTCCAAGAATATGCATATAAAATTACAAATTTGCTTGTGATTGACTGATAGTCATTTCTTATACAAGAACCCTCTTAAAACAATTTAAAGACTTTGAAGACCGAGTCAATCAGTACCAAACAATAGTAAATGGTAAAATCAAACATCTATTTGCCGGTTCCTAAATTGATTAATGGTTCCATAAAAAGTTCAATCATATAGTGAAAGGGTAGAGAGTGGGAAACAAACAAATAACAGTCATGAGTACTGAGAGCAAACCGTAAAATCTGCAGGCTTGGAGGATCAAATCTTCCCACACAGAAGTGCTCAATTCCTGTCCAAGCTACCATTACACCTAGTAGATGAAAGTCAAGCGAGTTATGCATGCAATTTACAAGGTCTGCAAGTCTAAAGATCTAACCATTAACAGTACAAAGATTTGGAGATGGGCATAAAGGTTTCTATTGCAACACATGGAGAAAAAAAATGAAGCAGACAAATCCATCCCATTGCTAAGACAATGTGGCAGGTGGCATATATTACAAAGCATCAAATTACTTGCATCTCTATGCTCTGAAATGAACTGGTCCATATTTACAATTTTTTGTAAAATTTCGTGTAAAAAACAAATAAATTCTTACACAATACAAGTTTCAGCAACTTGGTGATCACATCCTCCACCATAATACTACCTTCTGCATCTAAAGATTGCAAAAGTGTAACAGTATATATGAAGACTATTAATATATCAGTTCACAAAGTAAACAAGCACCACTAAAGTTACCATTAATACATAAATAGATTGCCTTTTCCCCAAGGCCACCACAATAAGGCGGAATTTGCACAGTGACTGCAAGCTTAATCCCTATAAATTCACATACAAGCATGCTTCTCTAACAAAAGTCCAGCAAACATAGGATAATTTTCATACTTGGATATGCATACATCAAAAAGAAAGAAAGGATAATGTCCTGCATTGTTTTACCAATGCCTGGCACCCCACCTATATATAGCAAAACTAAAAATCCTCGGTGATGAAATAACAATCTACTATTTGTGCTAATGCTCAGAGACAAAGTGTAAAAATAACCAAATTCTGTAACTTCTTTGCAAGCTATTATTCCATCAAGGATGCTGTCCAAATCTGCACAAGATGTAGTAATGCGTGTCAAAGATGACTCCTCATGAAGCATGTCCCAAGCATTCTGTGCACCTGTAATTACAAAAAACTGCATTCAGCTTTTCAAAAATGTTTCTCTTAGGATTATCTCAGGAGAATTCTATGCAGTGAAATCAAATCGAATATGCATAAATCAATTACCATTAATAATAACATTACTTCCTTCTTCCATGTCCAACCTGCTACTACTTGATGCAACTTTCAGAATTTCAAGGGCTTCACCATCTGAAAACCAAATTTCATAATCAACAAAATTCGGCCATAAATTTATCATCAAAAACAATGAAATCTAATAAAACTCAATTCATTCTCACAGTAATAACAACAAATAGTTGGTAGATTCATCGATAAAACTGTATCAGACCATTAAAACGACAACACTTAATCACTAAAACTCATCACAATTACATAATCCAACAATCATAAAGCAAAATGAATTAACAATGGATGAAGAAAAGGAAATTAAAGAGTACAATAAGCTAATGTTAATTAAAAAAGAGTAATTAATTACGACGAGCAAGATCTGAAGAGGAAGTAGAAGAAAGAGAAGATATAGAAGTGTAGCCTGCTGAGATTAGCTTCCCTCTCTGCGTAGCTGATAATGGTAGTCTCGATACTTCCATTCCTCTGTGTGTTTCGAATTGTTTTGATCCGAGGAGACTTTCGTGCGCAGCGCGCTGGGTGGTTTTGGCGCGCAAAAAAATTTTATTTTTGAGTTCGAATTGGACCAAAAGTTCGTCAAAATGGGAGGAATCCAGCCCAATCTAGACGGGCAGGCGTACTCTCAGAACTAACCGGGCCAGGTTGTTTATAGTGCCGTAATTGTTTTTTTTTTTAGAAAAAAATATTTAATATTATATTTTTTAATTTCAATTAAAAATACAATAATTGAAAATTTTTTATAAAAATATCTCTTTTAAAAAACTTTTTTTTTATAAAAATACTACATATACCTTACATATACATTAACATATATTTAAAATATACATAAGAGATATTTGATATGTATGCTTGACATATATTTTTGTAAAAAATTTTTAGAAAATAATATTTTTATAATTTTTTTTTGATATAATAGTATTTTTTTAATTAATTTTATTTTTTATGTTTTTATAAAAATTCGTAATTTTTTTCAATTACACCATACATATATTTTTTTTGAAATACATACTATTAGCATCAGATTTTGAAGTTTTGAGCCGTTTAGGACACTCAAGTACGGATCTATTAAATTTTCATATTAGTCTAGGCCGGTTAATCACAATTACAAATCAAGAATATGATATTCAAAGTAATGTTTATATTAAACCCAAATAAATATTGATCCAAACAATAACTCTTTCAATATTTTCTTTTAAGTACAAAGCTCAAAACAAAGATAAATGAAAATAGACTAAGGAATACAAGAGTAAATCTGAGTCTGGATACATGCCCTTGAAGTAGATGAGGACTTCTTCCTCGTTCTTCGCTTCTAAGGCTCTAGACAGATTTTTCTCTCCCAGATGTAGGCTGAGTCGTCGCTCTGAGCTCTTGGTTCGAAGGAGTTGGGTTTGGTATATAGGCAGATGGTGTCAACCGCTTCTTCCTTTGGAGATGTAGGCAATCGTCGTTACTCTGGTGGGACAATTGTAGTCATATGGACTGAAAATAGCTAAGTTAATCTACTCCTAGGGTTTTTCGCCTGAGTAAAGGGTAAGTTTGAGTGTTGAATATTGGATCTTTTAACTCTAGAAATTAGAACCCTTTATATAGTTTTTCTTCTAAGGTGGTAAAATCATGTCCTAAGGATCTCTAGCACGGACTTAGGCTTAGAACTTTAGCCTTTGGACTCAAACTTTCAACTGAGGGACTCTGAGAGAGATGAATTTGAGGCTTTATGAGCTGGACCCTTGGAGAATAGTCTCTGGGGTCGATATAGGCTTGGGAATGTTCCTCTTGGTTTTGGGCTGGGAAATTGCCCAAAGGCTTAGTATTTTGGGGGCCTTATAGAGGCCTTACTCTTGGTGATAAATGAGCTTCGCATTGGGTTTTGAATCAAGGGTCTTACCCAAAGTTTATCTAGAAATGGTTTTTATATTTGGGTCCTTAACCTCTGGATTTCGTCATGGGCTTCAAGTTAAGTTTCACCATGGGCTTGAGGTCTTTACTCGCCCAGGAAGAGGGCCAACCCCCTAATGAGACATTTGGTTTACTCTGCTCGTCATGGACTTCAAATTATGAACATGGATATTTTATGTCCATTTATGAGCTTCAAGGGTCAATGTCTAGATCGGTGTTAATACATACATATATAATTTTTTTATTTAGATTAATAATATAAATGAGAAACAATAATACAAATACAAATTGAAAAAAATTCACAATATCAAGTTTAATAGCATTATATACCAGTAAATGCAAATAAAGATATTGCATGGGAGTGACATCACCCGCCAATGGTAAAATAAAACTTTTTTTTTTTGTTAATCCAATAAGAATATTCAAGTTCATCTGATTTTAAATTTTGAAAAAAATCTTTTACTAAAAATTATATAGTGGCCTAAGTTCAAGCTTTGGGAGGGACAAGGATGGATGGAGGTCCCTTGTGTTTAAATGTCTTGTTATATGCCTTGAATATTTTAAGCCGAAACCTGAAGGTCTGTAGCAAAGATAGAAGAGCGAAGGACAGATTGGTCCAAGCTCGAAGGCGTGCTTCGCATCTGTCTCATCGAGGTGCATGCTTCGCACCCTGTTCTTCGAAGACGTGGCTTCGTACCTGGCTTCGCAATCCAGTCTTCGCATGCTCTGTGGAGTCGAAGGATATATAATGAGCTGGACACTATTGATATGTGGACCCTACTTAGTACCTTTATAAATAGAAGTGAGGTAGCTCATTAGTAGGTGATTTGTACTTTGTACTGAAACTCTGAAATAAGAAACTCTCTGCTAGTGGACGTAGGCTGTTCATTGCCGAACCACGTAAATCTGTGTGCATTAGTTTTCTTGGTTATTGTATGATTGTTTAATCTTGTCTTTCTTGTTTATTCCGCATTGCTTGCTGCGATTATTCTCAACAAGTGGTATCGGAGCTTTAGGTTTTGTTCAGATCTAGAGCACTGCTGTTGAAGATGTCTCTTCAGAAATTCGAAATTGAGAAGTTCAATGGTTCGAATGATTTCACATTGTGGAAGGTGAAGATGCATGCTCTTCTGGTACAGCAGGGATGTGCAG
>CAOJBK010438182.1:0-16017 GCA_948294925.1 Codiaeum variegatum | reverse complement strand
GATTCTAGCATGTTTGATGTTTAGTTCACAAAAGGATAATTTCTATTATGTCTTAGTTTGTATAAGATACAAATTGGTATGACTAATTGAAATGGTTTTAGACTAACAAATAAAATAATTAAGCTTAACATGAGATGTTAGCTTAGTCCATATGAAATGTGGTTAATTAAGGTTTAAAGATGATTCCTACTAATTATGTTCTTAATCTTGTTGATTAATTGACTAACCATAGTCAATAAGTCAATAAGACACAATCCCATTTTTTCCTCCCTAATTTAATGAAAAGGAAGAAAGAGGGTGTGAACTATAAAAGGGAAAAGGCTTCATCTTTTTGCCTAAGACTCTCACACTCAATGAATTAGAAGATGATGGAGTAATCATTCATCATCTTCTCCAATGAGCTAGAGAGAGAAGCTCTCTAAGAGTTAGAGAGAGAAGCTTCAAATTCACACAAAATTGAGAGAGTAAGTTTATTTTGAAGAACAATTCTTCAAATACAAACTCATCGTTCAATTAACCTTTGGGAAAGGAGTGGGGAGTAGCTTTCAAAGTCCAAATCCATCCTCAATTCTCAAATTCTCAAGTAAATGAGCAAGAATCAAACATTCAGGTAACCAATGAAAGAAGTTTAAGCTTCTTGAAGAGAATTGGAGAACAAGCTTTTGGGAAAAGCTAGGTATGTCTCAAGCTAGAGGCTTCACACTAGAGGAGCTTAACGAAAGAGGGCGAGAAGTATTCTTACTTCTAACCTTTCTTTGTTTAACTTGTGTTTTGCACACAATTGGTGAGATTATCCATGGTTGAAGTTATGGGTCCTTTCATTGGTTTAGGCATTAGTCAAAGAGTTTGATAAATGTCTAAACCCTCTATGTCAAAAGTGTTTTGACATAGAATTAAATTATAAAGTGTTTGAAATTTAAAATAATTTTGTTAAAAGAGTTTTGACAAAATGTATTCACTTAAACCCTAGGTTAGGGCAAAATTTTAAAGAGTTTGAAAACCAAAATGTGAACCTTGGCGATTCATTTTCTTTTTTTAGCTTCCACTGCTCAACTGGTATTTCACCCTTCACTTGTACCTTAGGAGATGGTTCGGGAATAGTCTCCATTGAAGGTAGAGAAGAACCCCCCTGGTTGGATTGCTCTTTTGCCCTAGAGAGAACTTGGGAGGCCATGGACTTATCATTGTCCTTAGAAGCCTCAGACTTGGAGTGCCCCCTGGACTCCTCAAGCAAGGATCTTCCCTTTAAGGCATCAGCTTTTGAAGCCTCTTATTTAGAAAGATATTTGTTGAATTGAGCCCCTTCTTAGAGGACGTTGAAGATTTCGCTAAGGGATAATGCTCGCCATGAGATTTGGTAACAACAACGGCAAAAGAGGCTCAAACTTTGAGCTTGAGTTTCTATAAGGAAAGAAAAATCCTTGGCAAATATCTCAAAACTTTAAAAGAAATTACTAAGGAGTGAAATACTTACATTATGTTTCTTCTTGCGAGGTTGCTCCAAGGCCCCAACCTCGTCTCACCTCTGAACTACAAAGCCAATGGGCCTTTGGATATTAGTTGTAAGATCAGATAAATAGTTAGCAAAACTATGGGAGATTGACCAAAGAATCAAAGTGAGAATTATCTACCTTGATCTTGGCCTAAGGGTTTGAATGTTGTTGGCCATTTGGAGAAGGTATTTGATGGATAATTAGTTATGTAACAACATATGAAGGTTATTAGGATTGGGTGGATATTTTATTCTCTCAATGATAATTCCTGCCACCCCGAAGGGTGTAGTTGGTAGGGGAAGCAATTTTATTTGGGGAACTTTTGAAGGGAACCAATGCTCGAGAATGGGAAATTTAGGGTTAATATTTTTTCCCTCTTTCAGTAACTTTTTATTGCAATGGTCCCTAAAAGTGGTTATTTCTCTCTCCCTCTCTCTCTCGGCAAAAGTGGCCTCATCCAGGGTTTGGGCCTTTATTATTTGTTAGGCTTGGTGCACTTCATGTAAAATATTTGGAAGTGTGTTTTATTTGATTTTGTAAAACTTTTCAAACTTACAAATTTGTTTAAGGTATCAGTAGGACATTTGTTAGTGACTTTGGCTGAAAAATGTAACCTTGCCCACATAACTTCAAAATCCTCAACAAAGGTCCTATCCATGTATCCCTTCCACTAGGTCCTAAACCTAGTGCATATGCAAGGTCATTCCCTAAAGTCCACTACTTGTAGCTCTTTAAGCCGATATTCATGAAGTTCTGTAAAGCTTGTAGAACTGGTTTTTAGAAATTGAGAGTCAGCTTGGGGAGAGTTTATTTAAGGAAAATATGGTCGGGAAATGGTACTCCTGAGGGGAATATACTTCTATATCACCTTTTGAATTGAAGGAGATACTAAGAGGCAAATTGCGAGCGATAAGAGCACTTGCCCAAGAATCGGCCCACTCTAGAATAAGTGGATCGGTGAGGGGAAGGTTAGTCTCAAAAGGAAAAAGTTGAGTCTAACTTGGGCCATGAGTGGTAGGTTTAAGGATACTAAGATGCTCGCTATGGATCCTTTAGGTAGAGTAGAAGTGTTCCACCACTTCTTTATAGGTAAGATTGACAATGGTCCCCATACGAAGATATTCGCCGTAAGTGGGAAAAGTTTTATCAGTATCGGGAACAACAACATATTCAAGGAAATAGGCCATGAGTTAGAGCTAAAGAATTCACATTGGGCCTCGAAGGTTGAAAAAAGAAAATACCTCTAGGCCAAAAAGAATTTGATTCAAGCTTCCGTACAAGTTTGAAAGAATGAAGTAGCCAAGGTTATACCTTTTCCTAAAGGCCAAGGCTTTGGCCATTCTAAGGTATTCCTTTGTAACCTTTACCAATGCTATACATAATATGTATTTACAAAGAAAATAAAGGAGAAAGGCTACATACTCCTAGGGGGAAGGGTCCTGCTGATGGATTTGGTTGTCAATGTAAAAGTGTTGATAAGAAGTCCTCTAGAAAGAGATAAAGGAAGAATCATCAAGAAAAGAGAGGGGATCAAGAGGTTTGCTAGAGATGGGGACCCCCTCAAAGGACATCTATATCATAAAGGGTAGGGGTCATCTTGCCAAATCTAAAGGCAAAAAATCTTTCTCCTGGGGTACCAGAACAACAGAGTAGGAAATAACAAGGGACGGTTAATCGGTGGAGGGTCTAAACACATTTTTAAAACCTTATTAATATTTGCACTAATCCAAGAATCATAAAATTTGGGTTTCATCATGTGGTACCAGGTTCTAAAACCATTATCATACAAAGTTCAAGTCCTAACCATAAGTGATTTCTCCCAACCCTCTACCAAGTTCTCAGGTGGACTATCCTCCCCGAACAAGAATTCCAAAATGGGCTGAGGAAATTTTCTTGGTCTTTGTCATTTTTTTTTAAAGTATTGAGCTTCTAGGAATGATAAAAGAACAATTAAAAGCATGTCATAGCCAATAAAAGTTGAGCTCTAATTAAGAAAAGAAAAAAACCAAAATGATAAAATAAAAGTCAGGGACTTACCAAGAGCAAAAATCGACAAGGGTGCTTGAAGGTTGACTGACAGCATTCTTTGGCAAATATGATAAAAATGCTTCAGAAAGAAGTATATATACCCCTCTAATAATAGGTGAGCCTTCCACTCCTCAAGAAAAATTTTAGGCAAGAAAGAAGATGAAATGTCAGATGTTGAAAGGACAACTGACAAGACATCTAAGGTATCACTTATGAGTCCTTATCCAATATTTGAACCTTCACCAATGGGAAGTAATGCAAAAAAATGACCAACGTCGGTGTAGTTGCATCCTTAGTAGAGTGACATTAGGGAATCTCAATAAGGGATGCAAGGGGCATTGTTAACACCGTCCCAAAATTCAAGCCCAAGAAAGGCTATTTCAAAGGCCCCCACTCCCCAAGGGAAGATCCCATAGACCACCATGAAGCACCCTGGGCAAGCAACCTTAAGTCTGAGGCCCATGTCCATAGTCTATCCCTTGTACTAGGCCCCTTGGGAAGACCCAAAGTCACCAATGGGCCATGCCTTTACCAAGGTCCCATCTCAAGCCCCTTGGCGAGGCCTAGAGTCCCCAAGGAGTTAGGACTTTAATAAAGCCCCAATCTTAAGCTTCCTGGCGAGGCACTAGGACCAGCGCCAGAAGAGTGTTTCCCTAATTCTCTTAGGTTGAGATCGACTAAAGTCCACTCTTCAAGGGATAAGTTTTTGCAACCCATACTTGCCTTTAAAAAATCCATGGGCAAAGGCCCAGATCTAAGTGACATTCCCGTAGCTCAAGCCCAATCATATGTTTCCCTAGGGAAGGTCACCACCGCCTTAGAAAACTATATAAAGGGCTTGATATTTTAGGGTTAAGGACTTTTGCATCAACTCTTAAAACATTATCTTTGCTCTGGCAAACTCTAGATCAGATTAGATCTCCCAATCCCTCGGACTGCAGCTGTACCACCCTGAATGATGGCGGTCACCTATATCTTCACCAGTAGAAGCGGTTGATGGCCACGACCTAAATACCCCACCTCTCCTACCAAGTGGGAGCTCCCAACAATGGCATCGCCTACATCTAGGAGAGAAAGATCCATTTAGAGCCTTAGAGATAGCAACTGGCTGAGATGTCTGCACCAAATCGAGGACGCATTTCCACACCTAGGTTTATGCTTGTATTCCTTTGGTTATTTATTTCCTTTGTGTGATTATTATACTTAGAAAATTAGAAAAAAGAAATACTATTTGGATCAATATTCTTTTGGTTTAATATAATATTTATTCTGGTTATTGTATTCTTGATTGAGTTTGTTAAATACCAACCTACACTGAGATGGGGGACCCTAAAACTTGATTTTATCGAACCAAAAACCAATAGACCCGCCCGAGTGTCCTTAACGACCCAAGACACCAAATTCAAAAAAACAAATTATAAATAATTTTATTTATTTAATTCATTGTTATTAAACCTAGCCTAGCTTGGTGGGTCAACCAAGAGACCCGATGATCCGGATACTAATCCGATCTAAGTTTCATTTTGGACTAGACAGATAATTGACTTGTTGAAATCTGCTTGACTCAATGGGTCAATCTGGTGGCGTAGTTGACCCGGTAAACGTAGTCGATAATCCGCAAAATTTATGAAATTAGTTATGCATTTATGTTTTTTTTTAAGTTTGCAAAATAAAAATGTTGATCGTTTAGCTATTTTCGAACCTAAATTAATTAAAAATGGAAAGAAAATTATTTTTATTATTTTTTTTTGGATGGAATCTTAGTTAGTCCTAATTTTTTTTTTAATTTTTAATACTTATTTAATTATATAAAAATAAAAAAAAATAATTATATTGGCCTATTAATTAAACCATTGACTCAATGATTGAACTATTGATCCATTGATGCAGCTTATAGATTGGGTCCACATCTGAACCGAGTTTATTAAGTATGATTTGATTAGTAATTTATTATTGAATGATGTATTTTATAAGTTGTTTAAGAATTATATATGAATTTAATGAGTTTTTCTTATTAAAAAGTCCTTAACAATTGAACTCAAGTTTGGTCACTTTGTGTGTAGTTACACTGATGGTTTAAGCCAAACCCTTATACATGGATGCCAAATGGTAATGGTATGAACCCATAAAAATAATAATAAAAGAGTATTAAAAATAAATCATTATAACAAGATGATAAAAATTTGAATCACAAATGATGAGAGCAAGCCCAATCAATAAGATGAATCTTTGATAAAGTGAGTCATTGAGACAATGAGCTCTGAATAGTGGGCATGCACAAAAAGAAATATGGTTAGGAGGACCAGACTTGTTGCTTATAAGGACCCTCTAATGCTCAAGTCAATTTTGAGTTTAAGTGCAAATGCTCTGAGGTTCTATGAACTAGGAGAGTAATGGAAAATAATACTGAGAATACAAAGATGAAGAAGGTGAAAATCCTTTAACATTTGGTGTGGAAGAACTTTTATGGGTATCCCACGTACGGTTGAGCAGATGATCGGATGGTCCTTAAGCTTTCATAGTGAGGAAGGTTACCGTTGGATGATAATGTGTGTCAATCGATGATGTGGCACTTGGTAGTTAGTTCAAAATGTGGAATATCCCTTGTTGTCAGTGCAGAAAGGTAACTTTTTTCCTTATTTAAGGTACTTGGGTGGCACGTCTCTAACATAGGCGTGTTGTAGCAAGATGGTGTGTCGTATCAAGATGGTGTGTCGTATCTCCGCACTAAGGTAGTTAGGCTGATTTGTCATGTTTTTTGGTGGACGACTTTTGGTCAAAGTTTTTAGTCATGGTCTGTGAGAATTGAGGGGCTAAGATGTGTCTTGGTCCATTTAGGGGACAATTACTTCCCAGGGCACCTGTCATTCGGGCTCCTCATTCATGTCCGCGTCTGGATCCTTTATTCTGCTTAGGCCCATTTTATGGATAACATAATATAGGATTGGGTCTATAATCCATATTTCAGACCCTTATCAGTGGCTCTCTCTATTTCCAAGAAAGTCCAATTATGAATGGGTCATCCTTATTGAAAATAGATTGTTATCATTTATCCATAGTACTTTCCCAAGCCTGCCCAAGTCTATTCTCCCAGATGCTTTGGTTTGTTAGTCATGTGTCTTTACATCTGTTCCTTGAGTAGTGGGACGGTTTGAACGGTTGTGTGTCTCCTTTAATTGCGTTGTCATTGTTTCTATTTCTCCAGGTGCGATTTCAGACGATCATCATTGTCTTAATCTTGATGTCTGAATCATGAAATGGCTATTGGGTAACTAAAGAGATTATATCCTCTCACTACACATGTCTAGCCATTTTGGAACCTTATCAGGCCTACAAATACCCCATATTTGCCTTCTTCTTCACTTTATCTTGTTACCTTACTATTACTCTGCTAAAATTATTTCAAAACTCTCATTCTTCTCCCTTTCTATAATTTTCTTTGAATTTCCCAGAGAACTTTAATCTTTCGAGATGGCACCCAAGAACTAACCTAAAAATAGCAAGACCAAATTTAAGCTGAAAAAAAGCCTAGAGAAGAAGAAGAAGTCGTTGAAACTGGCGAGCAAAAAGCCAAGAAGACTAGAAAGGCACCTCTTGCTAGAGACACCTTCAATAGTGATTAGAAGTACAAAACCCAAGTCTTGAGTTCTAAATGGCAAGATGTCACACCACTGCTTTCTAAGGATTGGCAACTATTCAAGACCAACCACACCAGTACATTGTACTGCCCATCTTTAAGCTCCAATTACCCAAACCAGGCCATAGAATTTACACTCCCTAACTTAATGAGAATTGCCCAAAGATAATGGAAACTATGAGATCTTCCTGGAATACATAAAGAACAGGTTGGTGTTTTACCCAACTAACTTTTTTGTAGATTGCTTTAGGAGGTTTAAGTTGAACCCCGAACCCCCTCATGATCACCCCTAATAAAATATTTGTTATGCAGTGCTTTTAGGTGCTATGTTATGCTTTGGATGCATCTAAGCCTAGACATCCATGTTTTAAATGTTTTCAAAGTTTCTCCCTATAATGAGCCTCCCAAAGATGTATATATTCATTCACTACTGGCCTCATCTCCATTTCTGTCTCCCTATTTTCTCCCTCGCTATTCCTCGCGCCATTGAAGTTAAAGCGCTTGTTTAGTGCTCATATATTGGCATTTTCCAGGTTTACAAGTGGGTCAAGGTTTTGAAGTGATGGGTTCTCTAAGGTCCTGGATGCTTGGAGTATAGTGGTTAGGAATTACACTATTTGGGGAAAGCTAGCTTGATGAGCAATAGGGATGGTTGTAATAGGTTGATGGGAAACGTTTGACTATAGTGCAGTGGGTAATATTTGGGTAAGCATACTTTGTAATACTTGGATGGATGAGAGGTTTTCTGGTGTTGGTATGGTGGCTATAGGATCTGGGTTTTGGGAAGAGCTGGCTACATTCCCAGTGGTATTTGAGTGGGATTAGTAGGGTTCTTCCCAACATTATCCCCCACTTTTTATTGAAACAGTGGCTTAAGACCCAAGAAATAAGAAAGATTTTGAAATGAAAGCTTTATCAAAGATTCAAATGAAAATTACATGGATTCCTATAAATGGCGGCAATTGATGGGAGCAAGCCCAATCAACAAGATGAATCTTTGAGAAAGTTGGTCGTTGAGACAATGAGCTTTGAATAGTGGGCCTGTATACAAAGAAATGTGATCATAATGGTCAGGCTTGTTTCCTAGTAAGGATCCTCCCACGCTCAAGTCAGTTCTGAGTTCAAGTTTTATGAACTAGGAGAGCAATGGAAAATAATAGTGAGAATAAAAACATAAAGAAGATGAAGATCCTTTACTATTTGGGGTGGGATGCCTATGGAAGAGCAAATGATCAGACGATCCTTAAGATTTCTTAGTGAGAAAGATTACCATTGGATGATAATGCGTGTCAGTCGATGATGTGGCACTTGGTTGTTGGCTCAAAACATGAAATATCCCTTAGTGACAAAAGGTAACTTTATCTTGATTTGGAGTACTTGGGTGGTATGTCTCTGACATAATCGTGCTGTAGTAGAATGGTGTTTCGTACTAAAGTAGTTAAGTTGATTTGTCATGTTCTTTGGCAGATGCCTTTTGGCCACGGGCCTCTAGTCATGGTTCGTGAGGATCGAGGGGCTCGGACATATCTTGGTTCATTTAGAGGACAATTACTTCCAGCACGTCCGTCATCCGGGCTCCTCATCCACATCTGGGTCCCCTATCCGCATTCCAGTCCTTTATTGGGTTTGGGCCCACTTTAAGGAGAACTCAATATAGGCTTAAGACTATGATCCGTATTTTAGATCCCTATTAGCAAACAAAACAAAGGTATCCTAACCTTATTAATTATCTTCTAAACAAATATAAATAATCACTTATTGTATAACTAATAGATCATAAGAAAATTTTTTGAGTGATTTCAAGCTAAAATTAACTAAAAATCACCCTCCTCACTTGATGAAGAAGATGGTGGCTAAATAAGAGTTAGAAGGAGATTAGGATTTTCCCTATTTAATTTTTTAAAAAAAATTATAAATCATTATTTCTTACTATAATTCAGTTTAAAAAATTCATACTATAATTATTAATTAAAGTTTAATTAGTGCGATGAATAATGCTGGAGGATTAAAAAAAACCCACTAAATCATAAACTACATTGATGAAACCTACCAATAACTGTAGAAAACTTCCTGAACAAAAGAATTCCACTTTACAAAAGCATATTCCTTAAATTGTGCAAATTAAAGATCAATATATCCTGAAGCAAAGCCTAATCATTACCCCTTGTCGCAAAGTAAAATAACAACCTATCATTATGCCAGTATTATTAAATTTGCATAGCTTTGTGACAAGCACATATCTTAGCTCTATGATTATTGCATAAGCAATACTAGCTAGCTACTCTTAATGGTTAGTTGCACGAAGAATGCATTGTGATCCTTCAACTAAAGATATGCTGGGAAATAGCATAATTTTTTTTCTATTTTTGATCCAAATTTTGAGTAGGATCTGCTTGGTAAAAGTGGAAAAACTCAGACATTTCGGAATCTATGATGTAAAATCTTCGAAATGATATATTATATGCTTAAAATGATAGTC
Source organism: Codiaeum variegatum (assembly GCA_948294925.1). Classification (NCBI taxonomy): domain Eukaryota; kingdom Viridiplantae; phylum Streptophyta; class Magnoliopsida; order Malpighiales; family Euphorbiaceae; genus Codiaeum; species Codiaeum variegatum. Next base: position 6,380 of record CAOJBK010438182.1, on the reverse strand, counting down.
TAGTGAATGAAAAATTATCTCACAAAGTTACACGCTTAACATGGTTAAAATGGTGGAAATGAGACTTAATCTCACATAGAAAAAATATAAAACTATTGGTGGGTTTATATATAGGCTTCCATTTTATAATAATTAACAAGGCTTTGAAGAAATGTTCTCTCCACACGCTCAGAGGTATTTTATAAGCTAGCATATCTTAATTCTAAATAGGTGGCTTTCTTCCGATTTGAATAACCGATCAAACCTGCAGCAATAATAGGTGATGAATGTGTTTTAAAAAAACTGATTTTTAGGCATCGAATTTTCTTTAAAAAACTGATTTTTAGGCATCGAATTTTCTTACTTCCTATTTATTTTATATTTATAAATTTGTTTAGTTTTCCAATTATTTTTCTGTCAATTATAATTAAAGTTAATAACAATTCTTTTATGTACTTTGTTTGTTATAATTGTTTATATTAACAATTATTTTCTGCAATAATTTAATGTGCGAACAGCCACTGAATTTGTTTCAATTTTGCTGCTATTCTCAATTTTTTTTGTGTTCTTCTACTTTTTTAATTTCAATTTTTTTGCAATTTTTTCAATTATTTTACTGTTTATTATAATCGGTGATATTAACAATTTCTTAAAAAATTTAGTGGATGTAATTGAATTTATTTCAATTCCTATACAAATTTGCTATTGTAATTTTAAATAATCTTAGTTTATCCTATTGATTTTGTTTTGTAATAACTCTGTTTAATGTCATTTTTGAAATGCCATTTCATTGTAATTTATTTGTTGTAATTATGTAATTTATTATTAATTACATAATTTGTAATTTTTATAATTATAGCTCATATTGATATTGACATATATTTCCTGCAAGATATGCTAGCTTGTGGATTTATTTTCTATTTAAGTTTGTTTTAATTTGATTTTGACGACTTTACTGCATAAAATTTCATAATTTATCTATTCAGTGGCGGATATATATGTTATCCATAGGGTGCAATTGACCCCACTTAGCATGGCCGTAGAAGCTATTATAGTGTGTAAAAAATTGGTATTCTTTTCAATTTTAACCCACTTAAAATCAAAGTTAAAGAGGTCATTATATTGCATAATTGTAGAAACAAATAAAATTTGGAAAATACAACAATTTAATTATAAAAGACCCAACAAAATAACATTTATTAGTTTTTTTCTTTCATGTGTATGGCACATAACGCAAGTAATTTATATTTATATAACTTTCCTTTAATTTGTTTAGATATGGTTTTTTTTTTCCTTGGCCATTTGGTCTGTTTTAATGGGAGTTGCAGGGCAGTTGTAATTTTTTTTTTTTTTAAGTAATTTAAACAAAATTTCTTTTAAATAGGCTTTTTTTTTTTGCCAGAATTAAATAGTCTAAAACCATCTAAATTATTATTATTTTTATTTCAGGCAACAATTGTAAATGATTATTAATTAATTTTATTTTTGTTGAACTCATAGTTAATCACAAACTCAAGCAATTAAAGAGTTAAAAAAAATTAAACTAAGTATTGATAATTGATAAATAAAAATCATATTTACAGATAAAAAATAAATAAGCCATTGTGTTTTATTTATTTATTGTGATATTATACTATTATTTTTTAGTTTTTTGATAATGACTTTAAAATGAAACAAACGAAAAAAAAAAATAAACAAGATCAATAATGCTTGATATTATGTCACAATAGGTAAATAGGGATCTACGATCTACATTTACAAAGGATAATGAAACTCATGTTTTGTTTTTGGTGTTGAAGCCATAGAAATTCTCCATATTCATTCGTAAATTTCTTCTTTTAATTACCCAAATAAACCATAAACTTTTAGCTTTAAATAAGATGAAGAGTTGATTAGCAATAAAAATATATTAATAGGATAAAATGCAAAAAAAAAAAATTCCTACACTATAAGATGAAGAGTTGCTTAGCTTTAAATTAGATTCTTTGTCAAAGTGCGCCAAGAAAAGCTTTAATTAGCGATGTTAATTTAAGTACCACTGCTTTTTGATTTATTTTTAGGTTTTTTTGCTAATCTTTTTGACTTGGTTGATACCTTTAGACAAGCATTGTCATTCAAACATCGAATATATGATCCCAAAGAAAAGACAATATAAATTTAAAAAGATTCTAATTGCCCCTCTCAGTTGCTAAATGGCCTCACCTTGCTAAAAACGGCCATGCATTTGTTAAATCAAGCATAAACAGAAAAACAACAGTGCAGCCAAATTTCAGGAGTGTCTTGTTCAATGGCTGTGATTATATATATACATATTGAAATTATCCTTTTTTTCTTTTAACATAAGGTAATGAAAAAATTCCTTACTAAAATTAAGTAGTTAGAACAAGCCTCTTTGAAGAGTGATAAGTGTATAAATGTTGATATTTTTTCCATGCTTTTGGTCCAATACTTTATTAAATTGAGTTTAATATGATTATTTCAAATGATTTCATAGTTTAGCTAAAAGGGAGGTTAGATAAATTTACAAAACACATATTCTCACCCACTAAGAAAAAGTGGGACATATTATCCTTATTTTCTACACTACTTTTTTTATAGATAAATGAATTAATTTTAATAATAATAATAAAAGGGGAAAAACCAATTTAGAGAAAATCCACAAATTGATAGAAAAACCCTACCTAAAACTAGATTACAAAGACAACCTTCATACTAGAGCCAAATTATGAAAACCAGAATAAACAAGAATAGATAGAAATCACATATTGTCCAGTTTCACTCACTGGTTTCAGTCCTTCCGATTTATGAAAGACTGATTTGTCCAGTCTATGGACTAAACTAATAAAAAGTTTATTTCTAATTATTTTTATAAATAATTTTACACTACTTAAAGATGAAAAGTCAATGCTCATAAAAAAGGTAGGGTAATACCGATTTCAATAAGGAAACTCGTGAATAAAAAACGATTCTTGTTAATGGTAAAAAATTTACAAGAGGCTCTTTATCCCATCAAGAAATACAATGATAAATGCTTAAGATTGAGGATCAATAGCAGGAGGATCTGTTCGGGATGAGAAATCATAATATGCATCTTGGTGGACATCTTGGAGTATGGAGGGATCGACGATAAGGTCATCTTTTTCATCAAAGGGAGGATATATTTAAAAACTGAACCTCACTCTCTCCCCATTTTTTAGAAGTAGCAGCCAAAATTTTACATTGATATAGATTCATCCTTGAGCAGTGCTCTCAATTGTAGCTTTGAGTTCGATACTCAACTTATCCACCTCTGAATTTTGTTCTTCAAGCTCATCCTTATAAGCTTGAGGCTCTTCATCTTTTTAAATTTCCCCTCGCTATTAGCATTTTTCTTTTCCAATAGCTTGGAGAGAGGCACAACTTCATTAAGCTAATTTTTATCAAGTTGTTACTCCAAATAATCAACTTTGTTTTGCAGGATTTCTTCTCTCTCCTTGGATTCCTTCTTCAATAATGAATAGTGATTACAGAGATGGTTCGTAAGACCACCAGCCTATAAAGAAAGACAAAATTGATGTCAGAAAGAAATAAAATAATGAATAAAGAGGAGCACATAAGAAGTTCGGTACCATTTGTGAATGATGGGAGGCTAAGTAAATTTATTGAGAATCAATCAGGTCATTGATCAAATTGACATCCTTGGGTAGTAACAATGACTCTGAATTGAAGTCGGCCATTTTCCATTGTAAAAGTTGTCTTCAGGGCCAAATCGATAAAAGATAACCTCATCAAAACCCAATGATTCCCTAAAAGGGTTACTAGGTTATGCTCTATTTTTTATCGAGGGATCTACCTCCGTAGCAGGGTGCTTGGTAGCTTTAGAAGGAGCCACGACACCTTTAATTTAGAGGTTTTGTGCTTTCTAACATTGGTAGAGGACTAGAAAGGCACCATTTTGAACCCAAAGTTGAGGTGCTCGCTATTAACTGCATGAGAAGGTGGAAGTGCAGATCGAGAGTCTTGCGATTTAAACTGCAACTCTCAGCTCTTTTTTAGAAAAGCTTCATTCATAACTCTACTCATAGCTACATAAAAAATGCTCCTGAGTTGAAAATCAAAGGAAACAAAAGAGGAATAAAGAATGATACTTACTATATTTGGAGTTGAAGACATTCCCCTCGACGTCTCTAATTTCACCATTATACCAAAGGTGAAGGAGATCTATAGCCTCCAATAGCTTCATTTCACCTTCAAAGTCATGAAGGATGACCCCATCTATTATCCTTTTAGATTGGATAATGCTTAGTCTTTCCTCCTCTACTTTAAGAGGCTAGCGTAACTTCTTTTTCAGTTGGAATATGGGTTGAGTGTTCCACTTCCAAGGTGTGGAATCTAACGATTGATGACTAATGATGAAAAATCTCTCTTTCCAACTTTTCTTATACGCTTTTAAAGTCTTTGGCAAACTCAAGTGTTTTGTTGACCTCAGCCTGATAATTGATGAAGTATGAATTTCTAATCTTGGGCTTAACTTTGTTCAAAGCTTGGAATTCTCGAGTCGTTAATTCAAAACCATTCAAATAGGCTAACAACATTTGAGGACTTCCAAGTATTTGGATGAACTTGAGATATAGAAATTTCATGATCCAAAAGAAAGTCAACCTCTAAAGTTGATAAGGGGAAACTCAAACCTGAAGAAAGAGCATCTTTATAAATAATTTGGCTTTATGTATTGGAAGTATGATCACCTCAAGCCAATTTAGGAGGAACCAATAGCTCAAAATCCTCTAGAATACTATATCGAGTACGTATCTCTGTTAGATCGGTGTTGGAAATAATACTGGAAGGCAATTGAATAGAGTTGTCCTTAGTTTCAGTAAAAGGGCAAGGATTGGAAGATTGATCTCTGTATGGCACATTAATATGAGCCTTAGTATCTAAACCTCTAGTTTCTCCATCTGAAGCATCATGGTATTGTTCTACCTCTATCATTGGTCGCAATCTTCATCCCTTAGTTGGAGGAGTTTCATGGGAGGTTTTGGGTTAGTATCTCTAATTTGCAAGGAATGGGAGGGAACTTAGTTCCCCGAGAATTACCGATGAAGGTGGAGGGACTATATGTCCTCTCAAAGGGAAGGAACTCAGTTCCCCGAGAATTACCGATAAAGGTGGAGGGACTATAGTTCCTCTAATAATCAAAAGAAGCCATAAAAGAGGAAATCCAAGAAAAATAAAAGAGTAGAAACGTACTTGTTGATTATATGTTGAACGATGAACAAAAGAGGAGAATGAAGGAATAACGATTTCAATAAAAAAAAAAGTAAGGAAAAGGGGAAGATCTAGTAAAATTTTTTAATAGGGAGATGGTGAATCTCCTATAATCTGATTTAGCCTTTGAGTTGCGAACACATGGCATAAGTAAGGAGAGGCAACTTTTTATCGAGTAGGCCTCATTAATAAATAAGAGTTTCGAAGAGAGACAATTAATTATTCTAAAATAAAGGAAATTACATGCCAGTTGGATAAAGAAGTTGAAAAGATATGATCAAAATAAGTATAAAATTTTTTATGTTTTTAACTCCAAATTAGAAGGATATGTGATAACTTCCGACATGAAATAAGCACCTCCACCATCATTAAAGACTTGCTTAAGACCGACCTAAAGGCATTAAGTTAGCTAGTTTGGGCCAAAACTATAAGGAAGTAGGTCAGCTGATGGACCTAGGCCAGTCCAGACCTATTACCTCGGAATATCCAGAATATATAGGAAATATGCCTAACATATTGGATATAATCTTATCGTATAAGGTAATTGGGTCTTCACAATTGGAGATGCCAAAGGCCCTACTGTTCAGACAACCACTGGTGGTCTTTTCTAGAATTCGAGGAATTATGTCAAGGAGCTTTTACTTTTGCAATTCCTAGTTCTCATACCTTTATCACTGAACTTTCTGCTGTGATTTTTGCCATTAAAAAGGCTTAGGAATTAGGTTGGCATCATCTTAGATTGAGTTTGATTCCTCTTATGTGGCTTCCTTAATTCCATCTTAGTTTACTAATGTTCCTTGGTGTCTCAGACATGAATGGCTTTTATGTCTTCGTTTCTCTTAGTATTAGAGAATTACAAATATACAGGGAAGGTAAGAGAGCAACAGACAATCTTGCTTGTTATGGCCTTATGGTTTCTAGTCACATATAGTTGACTTCTTGTCGAGAATTTTATCTTAGTTATGTTTATGATGATTTTAGCCATAGAGAAAACCTTTGTTTTGTGTAATTTTTCCCCATTGTTCTATTTTGGGGGGGGGGGGGGGGGGGGGGGGTTTTTTTGTTTTTAAATAATTTTTTTTTTATTAATAATAAAAAAATTTGTGGTTTGTTTTTTTTAATTATAAATAATGTTTGTAAAAAAAAATTTGAAA
>CAOJBK010437950.1:0-12288 GCA_948294925.1 Codiaeum variegatum | reverse complement strand
GATTTTGGGGCAGGTTGTGCTATCGAACTTGTCAAATACAGGCATTCTAAACTTAGGAGGAAGCCTTGCATGGGGGAATGAACTGAGGGACTTGACATCAATCATATTTTCCTTCTTCTTAATAGTGTCAAAGGTTTTCTGCATTTCCTCATACTTCTCCATTATGTTTTTTAGCAAAGGATGATCTTGAGCCCTCTTTTGGAAAGGATCTGTAAGAGAGGCTATTGGAGTAATGCCCCCACGATAAGCTTATGTGGGGATGGCAATTCCACAATCAGTTTGTAGAGGCTGGTTAACCATGCCTTCTTTAATTGGCTCTTTTCCAGAATTGGATGATGTAAATGTATGATGGGCTGGTTGAATGCTAACTTGGGCCATCATCGATTAGACTTTTCCTATGATGGATATTTCTTAGGTCTAGAGCATAGAGCTCAGGGTTTCCTCTTGCTTTTTTAGAATCTCATCTTGTTTTTTTATGAAATCAACTAGCATGGAAGAAAGGTTGGCCGGTGGAGTAGTGGCATCAGTAGCAGTAGGGTTAGGAGCATTCTGGTTGTTAGGCATAGTTACCTTTAAGGTAGATAAAGAAAGAATTAGGGGGTATTAGGAATTTGACATAGCCACGGCAGACTTGGTTCGAAAACATAACTCAGGGTAGTGTTTGTTTGGTCTTTTTAGAAAGAATTTGGCCTTGTTCAGGTTCGTGATTGCATGATGCATGCATGCGTGTATGCATGAATGAAAATGGTTTCATGATGATAGAGTTATTTTAGAGTCTTTTAGGGTACATATGACCTAGGGTTAACTCTAATCATTACATGATATCTTGGTGGTTTAAAAGTTCCTTAGTGACTAGAGGTACGATATACCTGCCCACCTATGAGTCAATGAGATCTCACTTGGGGTTATAGGATACATTCCACCTCGTTATCCCAACCGAAAAGATCGGATGGTACACCTTGGAGTTGGATGAGTTCGTTATTAGCAAAGTAGTCTAAAGGAGGGAAGCTCACTCGATGCTAATCTCTATCTGAGTTTTCCTAAGATAAGGGATCATGTGAAGCAAAGCATGAAACTTACAAGTTTAAGCCAAAAGATTATTTTTCAAAAAAATAATCCACTCAGTTTGTGTCAGTTTTCCAAATGTCCCCAATGAAGTCGCCAACTATGAGGCCCTATTCGAGTAGCCCGCGGGATCTTCCAGTACACCTCTGAGGCTAAGGCTCGAAGGAAACCAACTACTAGGAGCCGGATTGTGCATGGTGTCATGGATTGTGAACGAGTCCCACATTTATGCATCCGCATGTGTTTGTTGTTGTGCACATGGTGTGTGAAGTATACAGAGTTACCACCTAATCTTTAAGAAAACAGTTTTCTAAGGTGATGAAGAAACCATTTGAAATAAATCCATTTTCAGAAAAATGTTTCTTTTCCCAATTGAAAAGGTTATTCTTGTTTGAACCAAAGGGTGTTCGGAGATTTGTGATTTGATAAAATATTTTTGTATGAAAAATAGTTTTTACATAATAACTTTTGGCTTAAAAAGTATGATTTCAGTTAAAAATAGTTTTCGTGTTTGCATGAACATTTTATGGTGGTCCATGAATAGTTAAGCATGCCAAAATGATGCATAACTAGGATAATAATGCAGATGACAATCATATGAAGCAAGTAAAACAAGAATTAGCTAGAGGTCCTTCCTCTAGCCCACTTTAGGTTTTAGGAAAGGCACAACACCCCAAAGAAAGTGATAAAGTTACAAAGACAAAACAATTGAAATTAGGGGATCTCCCCTCCAGGCTTATGATATGGGCGGAGCACACATTCCCCTATACACAATCCATAAATAAAATGAAAATAAAACAACAATGATAATAATAATAAAGTAATCACAATGATTCAAAAAATAAAAATGATACAATAGAATATAATAAAGGGACAGAAGAAAATTAGAGGTTTGGAGTTGAAGCCGTTTAAAGGCTTACCAACTTATCCCTTTGAATGGGAATCAAACCCCATGTCAGCTATTCTGATAATAGTGGGTAGTTTAGTGTTCAGTAGTTAACTGGTTTTAGATTTATAAAACAGTTAACCATTAGGCTATTAATCAATTCTGATCTTTGATTAATGAAAAATGATTTTTGAATGAGTGATCTAAGTTCATTTAGTGTTTGATTGATTTTAATTTATGAAAACCTATTTTCCATAAACACACCTTAATTCAGATTTAAAGGGGTTCAATTTGAATTATTTTAGAAAAAAAAATTATTTGATAAAGAAAATGCCTTATCAATTCTAGGGCTTAATTTAGAATCAAAAGGAATTAAAACATTTTGTACCATGTTTACCTTTGGCTTACAAGATTTGGTAATTGGAGGATCAAAGGGCTTGATAAAATCGAAATGAGTCTCCGTTGTGTTTGGAGAGCACTAGTATCTACCTGTCTGAACTAGGACTGAAGGAGTAGTAATGTTGAACTGATTAAAATCAAAGTATTTTCTTGTGAGATTCTGATGATTTGATTCGATTAGGTGAGATTTGTAGTTTTTAAGAGGTCTTTAGGAGCGTCAAGAAGCTAGAATATAGGTCTGAGTGTGTCTGGAAAATGCCTACCCGAAATAGTTCTAAAAGTTTAAATTTATAGGAAGTCATGCCCAAAGCCCTAAGAGTAAAAATGTGTGTGTTTGGGCTAAAAAGCATGTATTTGGGCCCTTAGGCATTGTTTTGGACCCTTACGTATGCATTTGGATCAGCTGGTTTGGCCTGGTTTGACCCAATTTTTGTATTTTTGCCATTTCGGACCCGTACAGAGTCCGATTTGAGCACAGTTTGAATCATTGGACTCATATTGATGAGCTGAATCTAATGGTGTAAAAATTAGGGAATTTTACTTGCAAAATTTTCCATGTAAAATTAGGGATTTAATGGTGATGATATTAGAGGTGCAAAATTAAGGGTTCGCACTTCCCCATAATGACTGGCAATTCAAGTGTCTGTATAGCTAGGATTATGGTCTTATTTAGGGTTTGAATTAGGTTTTCAAGAGTTTTAATTCTAGACTAATCTATGCCTATTTTCACAAAGGCTTCCTAAGATGACAAATTCATTAAGATCTTGTTTGTACGAAAACCCTCTACACATTAAAGTTGGCCACTATGGTTATAATCACTACTGCTTTGGCTTTTCTGACTGTCCCACTAATCTTTCCCCAACCCATTAGTTTAAGCCATTGAAAAACACAAATTTTGAAACTTTTATGGCTAGAAAAATGGCCTTTTCCTTATTCCTACTAATTGAGCCTATTCTGGACTTCTAGTGAAACAATCATTCATAGGAAACCCCTTTGCCTCTACTATATCTTGCTTCTTAATGAAATTCTATAAATGCCACTACTTTAAAAGCCTTGCAATCTCCTCTATTAAGGAGAGACCTTTATGAATGGTGTGGCTATGTGTATTATGAAATTTATACCACAAAGATCTATGTCTCTTGTCAGTATCTTTGGTGATAGGCCTAGGTTTCTTCCATATAGGGTGATCTTTTAAAAGGTGGTGAACATTTTCTCTTACTATGCAATTAGGGTTTAAATGTTGAGGGGTCAAACTCTCCTTTTTAGGTATCTCCTTAGGTCTAGCCTATAAACTCTATCCACCTCTGAACCCTGCTCCCCCTAAACTCTCTCTCCTTTTTAGCTCTCTTTTAGAAGGAACTCCCTTCATTTATCCTCCTCTTCTCATATAATCATATTCTTTGAAGGCATCACCTTGTTTAATGTACTTTTCATCCAAAATCATTTCTTCATCTAATATTTTATAGGAATTTTAAGCTAGGGCCTTGAAGTAGCCTTGGTGGGTTGTGAACTTCAGCAATGCTCCCACTACCCTTGGTTTGTTAATGTCTACCACCGTCAAAGTTTCATTATTAAACTAAGTAATGAAGTCTCTAGTTATTCATCAGGCCTTACTATACCTGTTCTTAGCCTTTAGTTAGCATAGGGATTAATATGTTTGCTAAAACTCTCCTCAAAAAGGCATTAGCCAAATCCCTACAAGAATAAATACTTTATTTTAGTAATCATTCATACCATTTGGTGGATGCTCCATCTAAAGTGACCCTAAAGGCTCCATACAATGCTTCATCTTTGGTAGTTTGAAGCTCTATTCCATGTCTGTAATCTAGCACATAGCTTTGAGGTCCTAGCTACCATCAAAATTTGTCATCTAAAGAGATTTAAAAGTTTTGGGCATTTGAAATTCCATTATCCTATTAATGTATGGGGACTTTAGTGTTAAATCTCTCATGGTAAGGCCTTTTCTCTGCTATCTCTTTTACATACTTCCTCACCTCTTCTTAAATTGCTTGAAAGCCCCGATGGCTAAAGGCTTCATGATTCCTTTCTGAGACTTTGGCTCATTCTCTCTATCCCAATCCTTTCTAATATGTCATGCTTTACTGGCCTTAGTTCGACCATTTACTACAACTTTCGCTCTTTACCTGTGCTCATCCCTCCTTCACACATCTTCATTTCCCCTTTGAACCTCTGCTCTTATAGCTCCTACAACGGACCTTAGTCTAACTCCCCCACTTAGAGGTATCCCCTCTCTTATCCCTTTACCTTAGGGTGGAGTTTTAAAATTGAGATGTGTATTGACTCCCACAGTGGCATTCTTTGTACCTCTTACTACATTCTTTGTAGGAGTGTTTTGTAATAGTGGGATAAGTGGAGCAAAAGTGATGAGTATGCTTTGGAGGGCACCAGCTAAATCAGGAGAAAGTGTGGGTTAGGAGGTATAGTGAAGGCATCGGGTGATTGGCTTTGCCTAATGAAGTTTTGGATAATTTGAAGGGAAGAGGCAAGGTCACTAGTTGTGGATCGAGGTGGTTGATTACTTATTATGGCTTGGTTTACACCTTAGGTAGGTGTATTTATGGGTGGTGGTGGATCATTTTTAGGGGTTATTTATAGGATTCTTCCATTTTCTGTGGAAGTTGTTTAAATATAGAGAAAAGGAGATAAGAGAGAAAGAAAAAAAAAAGTCAGTGTGACTATCCTCAAAAGAAAGAAGAAAATTTGAGAATGAAAAATTGATCTATTACCATAGCACAAAAATGATGAGTTTGGTTACACCAAATATTTGATAGGTCTCAATGTAAGCTAGAAAAGGCTTTACTTGGGCTGCAAGGAAATTACACAAAAATATCACAAGCCAGAGGGCTAATTGATATGTCCAATGATATCCTTCCAACACTCAAGTCAGTAAAGTGGAAATGATAGAAAGAGAGAAAGTAGGTAGTTCGAATTACCATTAAAATGAGCAGAGGCCCCCTATTTATAAATTTAGGAAACCTTGATTGGTTATACATGGCACTTTGGGAGTAGTCCACATATCATCATTAGAGAGTTGAGTGTACCAGTCTGCGTATGAAGGGATGACAAGTGTTAGGGCTTGATTAGCTCAAGATTCTTAGGAGAGCCAAAGGTGAAGGGGGAATTTGGAGCTAGTGAAGCCAAGGGGAGGCCTCCACTGGTTAGAACCATCCCTCCTAATGGTAGAGAGCATGCCTTCGATGGGTTTTGGCCCTTAAGACCTCATCAAAGTGGGCTTTGGACCCCTATGAGGCCCCTTTAATTCTACTAGGCTTGAGCATTAAGTGTATCTAAGTCTATATTATTCTTAACCCATAATAAGTATTGAATCTCTCAGATAAAATGAAGACATAAAATTATGATTCTACCAGTATCATCAAAGGTTTAGAGGGGAATGTATCATGTTTTAGTTGTTTTATTTGATTGTTTTAAATTTGAATTGATTTTAATTTATATCTTTGCTATATTTTATTATACTCTTTGGTTGTTATAGAGTCTACCAGAAATCACTTTACAAGAAGCAATGAAAAGAGCATTTAAAGTTAGTAATTTAATAATATGAATTTAAAATGATATTTAGCCTCTATTTGGCAAGCTCATAAGGTAATTTTTAAGTTAAGTCATTTCAAAAATAAAAAGTGAGAAGGTAGCTTATAACGTCCCTATAGAGTTTGGAGGGAAACTTCTGGAGAGCTTATAGATTCTCATTTTTTTAATCCTAAAATGTGCTTGCTGAATAGAGACTTAATTTTATAAAATTTACTTGGTACTTATATTTGTGAAAATTTGCAGGGCATTAAATGTCGTTTTATAGAAACAATTAAAGATATTAAGAATAATTGTACAAAAACCAAAAAAAAAAAAAGCAATAAGAAAATTTGTTCTTATATACTCAATAAGAGTAAATGTAAAAAAATGCAACATAACTTATAACGAATATATTAATATTAACTTTTGACATTAATTATAAAATAAGATAGTGTATAGACTTATTAATATTGACATTATTTTATCATAGGTGTAATATTTATAATGGAAAAGGATGTAACGTGCAAAATATGTTAAAAAAGAAAAGTAATACAATATATATACAGAAGTGAAAAGATAAATGAAACTCTCCAGCATCAATAGAAAATTGCCTCAAAATGCAAAGAAGAAATCATTCTCATTTTTTAGTAAAAGCTAGAGGGGTGGAAAGCTCACACTCTCCTATTTATTAAAATAAAAAGAAAAAATACAATATAATGAAAAATAAACAACTCTGAAGAGCAATAAAAAATAGTAAAGATAATGAATTGATATACCCAAAATATCAATCAAAATAACTATCTAAGGATCTAATTTAGAAGGAGGATGCATATTTCGCAAAGGGAGTCTTGAAAGAGTTGGTTTATAATTTTGTTTCTTATCCTTTCTATCATATGAATTATGACCCAGAGTCATATTTTTCTTTTTACTATTTTCAAATATTTTCCAATAGTTTCCTCCAAATCTATATCATCAGCCTTCCCCTGACATAGAGTATAAACTTCAGGCTCGCTATTAACATCCACACCATCAGAAATTTGAGCAACATATAGAGCCTTACTATTAGGAGAGAGGCATCCTTCTTGACAATCAAGTATATTATCAGTCTGTGCAACTGAATAGCTAATATCTTTAGTTATTAGTTCAATAGAGGCATTAATTTTTGAGCCATTGTGAACAATCACATCTTCCTTAGTCGCATCTGTATGACCAATAGCCTGTTCAATCACGAACATAGTAACAGGCAGGCAGCCATCGCTACCAATAATGGTAGAATCACTACCAACAACTAAAGATGTAACAGGAGCATTTTCAATAGCATCTGTACAAGTAGGAGTATGATTCAAAACATCAAAAACATTAAAGGTTTGTCTTACTAAAATAGCGGCTGGCATGGACTTTGGATTCCATTACTTCTTAGTAGAAAAGTAGAATCAAGAGTAGCCTTTTATCTTTTTTTTTTCTTCTCCACATGCTTCTGATTTCTACGATAGTTATAAGAGTTATTCCCAATAGATGTGAAAGTTTTACAAAATGGGGGTAAATTCTCAAATAAGACATCAATCCATAGAGAAGACATATCAGCCTGAATTTATAGCATTTCATGGTATTTTTCTGAAAGATCCACATCCACCAATATTCATACAAAATGTCTCAATTCCCCATCCAAAGTTTTGGAATATATGCATATACGAACATCTATTCCACAAGCAATCTCCATTAACGATTTTAGATGCCAAAATTCCCATGGAAGACAATAAAGACAAATCCAAACTTGAGTACTATTGGATTTTTTGTCATCAACATCAAAACCTGGAGTCTAAGGTTTCAGTCGAAACACAGTAGGATTAAGTGAAATTGCACCTTTGCTCCAAACAACATTTTGCTTAGTTTCTGAATTAAGAAATATATGATAGAAACTCTTAACTAATGAAATCAGTTTCCATGACTTAGAAAAGCCCCAAATTCTTGTAAATTTGTCCTTAAGCTTAGGTTGTGTCTATGGTTTATCTCCTTTTGAAAGATGATTTACCAAATTAGAGAGAAATTGCACTTTTTTTATCCATTTTTCATATATTTCTTATGAAACCTAGACAAAGTAAAACCCCTTAAATCAGTTATTTAATGGGAAATAATTTCAGATACTGCCCTTGAAAGATCGTTACCTTGAATAATAGCAGCATAAGAAGTTGTCCTAGGAGATTCCCTAATTAATTGAGGCTGTGGGATTAGTTGCACAACTGGGATCGTGTCTAACTCCTTCAATATTTCGTTAAAGGATGGTGCAGCTAGTCCATTCACAAGACTAATGTTAGTGACAATAGATGAATCAAGTACCAGCAATAGCGGTTGGGGCAAAGAGGTGAGATGTAGTAAAAATTGGAACAATGATATGCGTGACTGATCTTGGGGGAGAAGACTCATCCGGGCCGACTGTAGAATTGTCGAACACTAGAACGCTGTTAAAGGAACCCTAATTTTCTCACTCCACTTAAAAGAAAATAAAGTGATATTGATTTCATAAATGATTTTCAAATTAAAACTGATTAATTAATACAATAAATAAATAAAATCTGTAAAGATATAAGTTGAATAAAAATAATAAAGCTCTTATTTTTTGTTACATCACTCTAGGTTTTGGTTTATTTTTAGTTGAAGCTGATGAATCCACAAAAATGCAACAATTTCATATTAGTTTAAATGATTTATATTAGAAATTATGAACCAGAGAATAAAAGAACAAAATAAATAGAGAAAAAAATGATGTATATTTATCATATCATCACTGTAATGTCAATATAATGTTTATATACAAATGTAACAAACTAATGCCAACTATCATGCTCTTAACTAATTAGTTAAAGTAACTAATCAACTAATAATAATTTAAATTAGCTAACAAGTTGTCAGATAACTGAGGCTCACAGCTTCAAGTAACTCCATCACTATTTTTCTATTTCCTTTCAGACTCCCCCTCAAGATATGCATATATGTTACTAGTGTGCATCTTGCTAAGAAGGAAATTAAACTGAGCAAGATAAAAAGGATTGGTCAGCAGGTTTACTACTTATTCTTTAGTCCTTACATGCACCAATCGAATACTACCAGAAATAACCTTTTCTCTAATGAAATGACAATCCTTTTTTATATGCTTTGTCCTTTCATGGAAGACAAGATTTTTAGCAACGTACATAGTTGAAGTGTTGTCGCAGTAAAGAGTTGCAGCCTTTGAATTTTACAGATTTAAATCCTTCAATAACTAAACTAACTATATCAATTCTACTTGCTACTGAAGCCATGGTCCTATATTCTACTTCTGCAAAAATTCTAGACTCTATTCTTTGCTTATTTGATTTCCAACTAACAAGCGACTGACCCAAAAATACATTTAAGCCTGATAATGAACTCTAAATCTATTTGCATACTCCTCAATCACTATTAGAATAGCCTATTAGTTATATCTGTGACTTGGAAGAGAAATGTAACCTCAGATAAGGAGCCCTCTATTAACCTCACATGGTTTAAAATTCTGATTTTGATGATCACATTCACTAACATGGATTATACAGGTCAAAGGCAAGTGTTGAGGTCCCTAATCAGTCATACCTTTTCAACATCAACATATAAATTACTAGCTACCGAGATGATTAAAGGGTTAGTACCTGCCTCATCTTACATGAAATAAATCATTTTTGAAAAACTAAAGCCTTCATGCATAGATTCCTTAACTGATCAAGCCACTAATCTGAATGATAGGGCCGTTGACTTATTAAAGAAGAATATTCTTTGACTTAATGCAATACATATGGAGGAATTCCAAAAATTAAGAACCCAAGAAATTAAAGAAGTCTTGAAGAAAGCATCAGAGGAAGAAATGGAGGACATACATGTGGAGTGTCATTCTGTTAAAGAAGAATCCAAATAAATAGAGTCATCTATTAAGATTTATGATGATTACATTGAAGTGCTTAATGAGATTAGGGACCTAAAAGAGGCAATTGGTGAACAATTCAAAGGGCTAAAGGAGTCCCTATACGAAGCAGGTGAATAGAACTCCAATTCCATCATTGGAAAACTTGATTCCTTGGAAAAGAGCCTAGGTGGGAAAGTTGACTATGTGGACACCAAATTATGCCAACTTCATACTTTGATTATTGCTCAGTTGTCCCAAGTCTGGGACATCATTGGCAAGCTGGTTGTTGAGCTCAAAGACCTAAAACCTAAGCCTAAGATTGCTGCAAGGACAGAGGGCAGTTTGCTAGGTTTTGTGCAAGAAGGGAAAAAGAAAGATGAAGGAAAAAAGATTTAGAAAGAGCTACCTAAGCAAACAGCAAAGACCACACATAAAGCCAAGTCATCATCCCTGAATATTAAGGACTGAGCAACCTACAAATGTTGTTTGATTTTCTACCAACTCTCTCAAATCAAATCAACTTTTATTTCTTATGCCTTAGCACAAATTTCTTAGGCCTGATCAACATCAATAGAAAAATTATTAGCTACCTAGACGATTCGAGTTAGCAACCTAATATGATCCATCAGGCGCCTAATAGAAAATAAGTTTTAGATAAAATGTAAAATGGGCCAATATTTACGCCTTACCATGGCGTTACTCTACCACTGAGTTAAAAGGGCCCATTTGATTCAATTCTATATCGTATTAACAATCGAAAGATGGTCGAAAGAAAAAATCTCTATTTGACATCATCATGCATGAAACAAATCATTTTTGAAAAACAAAAACCTTCATGCATAGATTCCTTAACTGATCAGGCCACTAATCTGAATGATCAAGTCGCTGACTTATTAAAGAAGAATATTCTTTGACTTACTGCATAAAGTAAACTGAACTTTATCATAACTTACTCTCATCCAAAGACTAGAAAGCTGGTGTGGCTGAAAAGCCTAATTTTCAGCAAAAAAAACATATGCCAAATATGTCACATCATAATTGACAAGTAGCTATTTGAAGAGATGTTAGGAGCCTGTTTTTAGATTATTTTATTCTCTCTCTCTAACAACCATATTTTTCAAAACCTCTATAAAAACCATTCAAATTTACATTTAAAAGGATGGTTGATGAAAATTAATGAGATTAGAGTGATCATAAATGTCCAGATTTTTCAAGATCAAAAGACTATTTCCAAACCTTCATCTTGATTACATAATTTCTCATCTCATCATATCATTTGGAAGAATTTATTGAGAATTAAAGTGTTTTCTTAAGTAAACATTTATTTCCAATCATTTGTCTTGAGATTTCTTCATAAATTCTTTCGCGTCAACAAATTCCTTGTGCATTCATAGTATTGATCCATTATAGGATTTGTTGTAATAAAAGCTTTGTTTTTCATTTTTTAAACTTTGTATTTCTTTTCGTTGTAAAGGTTTCCAAGAACCTAAGTAAGCATGTGGTTATTTTAGGGGTGTCATAGCTGCCTAGTTGAAAAGTGTATGAGAGGTTCATCTATTCATATGAATGGATGAGAGGTTTTCAGAATCCTTAGCAAAATTCTAAAGGGTTGGAGAAAAGGATATTTCTCCAGGGTTAGGCCTCGAGTCTATTAGAACTATAATGGTGTTGCTCTAGCCAACTGAATAGAGACTTCATAGTGGGGCTCTCAAAACCTGTATTTTGAGGACTGAATGTAGGCCTTGTGTGCTGAACCAGTATAAATCATTGTGTCAATTCTTTTCTTTTTGCTTACACTAATTTTAGGAACCTAACACATTGAACAAAGATTGATATAAATGTTTTTGCTAAGTTTTTCATAAAATCCCTTATCAAATACTTCATTCTATCATAATCTCATTAATTGGTAAAATTATCACAAAGATTATGCTTATGAGGCACCTAATTTCCTTGATTCAAGGAACTAACTGTAAGCATTGGCTTACTGTTATAAGTATCTTCAAGTTGCTAATTAGCACAATGAGATAATTATGCAATTCATTTCAGTCCATGCATTGGCGATCTTATACTTTTGGTAACCAAAGTTACCTATCAGACATCTTGATAAGTGGACTAGCTCAAACACCTAGCAAAAGTTGACCATTCCAATCACCTAGTCGAAAAGTGCTGAAAAAGTCAAATTCACTCCCTCTTGGACACCTGATCGTACTTACAATTGGTATCAGACTAATGAAGCCCCCTTTCTCGCTGAGGGGAAATCCATCAATAGACCATCACTCTTCAATAGGATTCATTACACTTATTGGAAAAATAAAATGACTCACTTCATCTAGACAAGTAATATAGCTGCCTGGACTGTGATAAAAAATAGACCAAAGGTTCCTATGAAGACTATAGCAACAACCTCAACAAGTGAACCTACCAGCAATCCTAAGTAGGAATCAGAATACACTGAAGATGACTGAAAGCAAATTTCTTT
>CAOJBK010437859.1:0-16748 GCA_948294925.1 Codiaeum variegatum | reverse complement strand
CGTCAGTAATTACTGACGCAAAAAATTGCGTCAGTAATTTGCGTCAGTAAAACTCAGTTTTTTTTAGTGTTGGTGGATATAAAAACACTTTAAAAATTTTATTATTTAGTTGAATGATTAAATTTTTTTTTCTAAAATTGCTTTTACAAACATGTTTTTTAGTAAAAAAAAATTCACATATTGAAAAATCATCTATAAACAAACTATAAAAATTTTATGGGGAAAAAACAGCAATGATCACTAACTTTTATTTATTTTTTCATTTTAATTAATAATTTTTAATTTTTTTTTTCATTTTAATCACTAACATTCTATTTTATTACACCTGAAAGTCACTAGTAGGTTTTATAGCGGGAAATCTGACGTGGAATGATATGTGTCGACTAAGAGCTGATATGGCATGCAACATGTTGACTAAGTAAGCATACCACATTAGATTTTTAGCTATAAAACCTCCTAGTAACATGTCAGTGTAATAAAATAGAAGATTAATATTTAAAATAAAAAAAAATCAAAAATTAATGATAAAAAAAAGTAAATATTAGTAATCACTGCAGCCTTTCACCCAAAATTTCATCCGAAAACCTTTAATTATATAAAACTTTTTTTTTTGAGGAGTAAACGTTGGAAATTAGAATTCGGAGTGGTGAGTGAGATGTTGATTTAAGTTGGGTAATAAAGATTTGGTTCAACCATAGCTAAAAGGTTAGAACTAACCAATTAGGTATTGAAGCTAAGTCAATATATACCCTTGTTATTTTTTGTAACTTTTCGATGTGGGATGGTATTTATTTATTTCAACAGTAAAGCAGCAATTTCATTATATGAACATTCCATGCATAGCAAGGGAGAGACCCAACCAAAGAGCTGCTCTATAATTAGGCTGTGCATTTTTTGCCAAAGAATGGGCAACATTTTTAGCCTCACGATGAACAAAAGAAATGAAAATACTATTGCCTAAGAGATGAAGAACCTCATCGATACAATAATGGGAATGTTTTTTTTTTTTTCTTTTGGATGGCTGAGAATGCATCCGTTTCCATTCTTGTGATATACCAGGTCAAAGCTTTCTAGATACCAATTAATTCCATACATTCAGCAGTAGCAATGACAACACCAGTAGAATTTCGAACCACCGTGCCAACTGCTCCACAACCATCAAACAAAGTTTATATAATAACCAATTAATTATATAAAACTTTAAAAAAATGATAAAAAAATTAAGAGAAAATTTAAAGATTTTTTTCCAACTAGTAGCAGATGGCCTTAATTCTATCACCAATTTGGTTCTTAGATATTATTTAATAAATAAATATACATTCCATGGATAGTTAATAGCAGAAAACAAAATTCAACAATAAAAAAACTTGATCCGTAAATCACCTTAATAATAGTAACTTGATTTGTAGATTCAGAAGGACAGCCAAGTGTCATGTTGTTAGTTTTGAAAATTTTATCTATACTTAAGGAATAATATAATGAATCATTCTTCTTTCTATGAACATCTGAAATGCAACAATACATAAAATTATTATTAGACTAATAACTAAAACATAACTCATAATAAGGGAAAATAAACAAAACTTCCATTGAAAAAAGCAGAACTAACATAAAATAAAAGATAACTTTAATATAAATAAATAAAATAAAAGCATCATTTTAATGTAATTATTATATTTTTGTGACGTTAATAGGATCAGTCGTTGGCAACCAATGGTTGTTTTGGATGAATCCTTTATAGGGGTGAGTTATCACATGTCTCCCCATAGGTTCCTTAGTTAAAGATTGAGAAGAGCACATTCTTGAAGATGCACACTAGAAAGATCAACCCACATGAACAGTCTGAATGATCAACACCTCGTCCTCACCTGTCATGTTTTTTCATTTTTCCATTGGGCGTGAATTTTTTCGCCCTTCACCAATGCATGCCAAGTGTCACAAATCCCGCTCTTCGAGGAGCCTCTTCAACTTCCACTCCTCATTTTCATATTGAGAACTTTTGCATTCATCTTTTCTCACTTAGACCATCTGTTCTCTGAATCCTTTGCTTTTTTGGAGATTTTTGCAGAGCTTCTGAAACAACCTACTCATTAAGTATACTTTTTTGCTTTCTTTTTTCTACTTTCATGCATCTTTGCATTTCATCTATTCCCTATTTACTTTTAAACAAATGATCTAGTGATTGTTCCCTTATTGTCTATCAAGGATGAGTACCCCTTCTAACAGTCAAAACTCAAAAGAATCATTAGAGCCACAATTTTTGGACTAGGAGTTATCATATGAGCATACACCCAATGCCTTGGTGGAATATGTACAAGCGCCTCCTCTTTGATAGAACTTTAAGGCATCGACTTCTGGGAGACCTCATGTGCTCCATAACCTTAGGAAATCATATAGACTTGTGAATAAGAGTCCTCAAGAGGAACGACCCTTAAAGAGGAGTAAAACGTATGGGTTCCATAACCCTCACAATGTTCGACCCTTATCAATGATTCTAGCTAGTGTAGGTCATGAGATGGTAGAGGTAGAGGGTAGTTTATAACATGTAGAGGGCGATGATGAGACTAAATTCGTGCCCTTTGAACTAGAAGAGCAAGAGGCTCATGATGAGAAGGAAGATCATAGGGCTCCTCCCAACCCATTTCTAGAAAAATGATTGTAGCTTCTACCCCTCTTTAACAAATTATTAGTGTCTTAACTCTAGAAGATCTCTAATGGATTAGGAGGGCCTATAACATACCAGAAAATTTTGTACTTTCCTTACTTGACCTTAGGTTTGGTGTGACCCAAGATCTTTATGGTAATGGTAGAATAGTTTACCTAGAAGATCATGTTGCAGGGTTACGATTCCCCCTTTCGACCCTAGATATAGAGTTCCTATAAGTGCATGGGATGAAAATTGATCAAAT
The DNA here is from genome assembly GCA_948294925.1 of Codiaeum variegatum. Taxonomy (NCBI): domain Eukaryota; kingdom Viridiplantae; phylum Streptophyta; class Magnoliopsida; order Malpighiales; family Euphorbiaceae; genus Codiaeum; species Codiaeum variegatum. The sequence continues at coordinate 13,839 of CAOJBK010437859.1, read as the reverse complement.
ACATCCTAATGCCTCCAAATGTTTGCTTGCTACAAGGGTTTTTCCCTCTAAAAAAGGAAGATGCAAGGGATCTATAGGTTGATACCTAATAAGAGGTTTGAACATAGCCATTTGTAGGTTAAGGGTAACTAAAAATGTTTTAATCTTCCTTCATCTTTAAAGGCCTTTATGTAAGACATGATTTTTTATAGTGTCTCATCTTAGTTTGGCTGAAGTGCCTCGTCATTGGAATCATGAGGCTATAGTAATAAAACCCAAGGATCTTGCCCCACTTTTCCATGGGGAGGTTAAACTCCTAAAGAGGATAGCAAAATAGGTTCATAAGCATGGGAAGTTTGAGGTTTGACCCTTGGTGGATAATTGGTGTATGGGTCGAGTCTTGACCCCCAGATGGTGTACAGATGAATTTCTCTGGTAGCACTTGCATGCATCATACCATCATCCTTTCATTTCATTTTTTACTTGCATATGTTATTTTATTTAGATGATCCTGATCCTTTCATTTCTTCGTATGCAGATACGACAAGAAGCTTGAAGAGAAGGCTAAGACCAAAAAGTAGCAGAATGAGAAGGACATGTCTAGGAGCCAACCTAAGGGTCAAACTCCTTCCCCTCCTCCCAAAGAGAAACAACATCATCTAGCTCTCCCAACTCCTGCAACTATTCCAACTGCTACGTACTCAAGGGAAGATCCTAGTTTCAACTTCCTTCCTAACTTCGAAATGTAATAGAGAGGTGGTCAAAGCCTCATCCTCCAAAAAGGCCAAGACCAAATTTATTGAGTAGTATGATACCATAGGGACATTATTAGGCAGAAATATGATGATAAGACCTCCCTCATGGACCCTGATCTTGCATTCGATGTGCTGAAGTCCATGCTCCTTTCTCATGAAATGGAAAAATATGAGAAGATGAGTTGAAATGAGAGGTTTGGCCTGTGTGTGAGCAGAGCATTTGGGGTAAGGCCCTCCTTCTCGCACTTTTTTAATTTCATTAATTATTTTTACTAAATTTTTACTTTTCAGGTGGCTGATGTGGCCTATGCTGAAGCCATACTTATGACAAGAGAGCCGAAAGCCATGGAAGAGGAGAAGGCTAACTTTCCTAAAAAAAAAAAGGGAGGAGTTGAACCAGGAGATAGAGGCTAAGAAATGGGAGCTCACCGCTCTTAATGATCAAGTGAAATGGAAGAAGTTAAGCCTTGTTGGGGCCTTACATTTAAAATCCAACTTGGAGGCAGATCTTAAGACCTTCAAAGAGGAGTTAAAAATCTTTTAGTAGGATTTAACCAACTTAAAGAAAGAGGTCGATGCCTTGTAGATGACCAAGGCTCGCTGGCTGATGGAGTTGTTCTGAGTATAATTTTATATGTTTTTCCCTAATGTTTAAGTCGGTTTTTACCCAAAAATTGTGTTTAATATGTTTTTTAAGTGTTGTTTAGAGAGAATAAGGGATTAATGCAAAAATAATATTTTTGAATCAAAAGATAAAGTTCCTGAGCGAGCGGGATTGAAGTACGCAATTTTTGGTGGGTTCCAAGGAAATTACCTTTGCACGGGCCGTGCTGAATGGAGAAATAGTCGTGTAAGAAGCTTAAGCCTGTGTTGGTTACTGAGTGAAGAGCGCCTGATATAGCCTTACTACTCAATCCAGGCTGTCCCATACACTGTATCAAAATGCAACACTTGCACGGGCATAAGGCTGTTGTACGGGCCCGTGTAAGTGAGTTTAGGCTGTACAAGCACAAATTCTCTGCAGCTATAAATTTGATATTTTCAGGTTATTAGGTCATTCTATTCCATACTTTTCAGAGAATTTAGAGATAGATTCTCTAGTTTTTAAGGTTTTAGACTCTGATTCTTCATAGTTTTCATCATGGTTTCATAGATTTAGTTTATTTTCATTATGATTTTGCTTGTAATAAAGAGTAAAGATGAATTTCTTCAAACAGATTGAGATTTTCTGCAACTTTCTTGAGGTTTTTAACTTCAACTCTTTTACTTTAAATTTCTTTGGGTAATCTTTTTGTTAAGATATTAAGCTTGATTTCCATTGATTTTATTGTTAATTTGTTAAGTTCTAAACCAATCACGAGCTAAATTTCCATTGTCCAGAGATTGAGTATGAAATAGTCTTGATATGAATGATAGTAATTGGGTTATTTGATATTGTTAAGCTTCTGATTGATTGAATCGATTTAATGATGATAAACTATTACTTGATCACCAATTCATTTAAGTTAGGGTTTGGGTGATGAAACGAGAGTGGAAATGCAAACCCAAAACTATTCAATTGAGATTCTAAAATGAATTAAAAATATAATTTCTAGTCTTAAATCCATTATTTGATGCATGTTTTCTTTATATTACTTCTATGAGTGCGATTGCTTATAGAATAATCTCTAATTGAATGATTACACTAAATTTGGATCGTTTGGCATAATCGATTTGCCCAATTGCTTAAATTCATAAATGATGGACTACAGATTGTTAGATCTCTAGAAGCATTCATATAATTGCATATCACATATTTACAGTCCTTTCCTTAGTTTAATTATTTTCTTTACTTCTTAAAACTTCAAATTTCCTTTACTTTAATTTTAATTGCGAAATAAATCGATAAGCCAATACGAGTTCCTTGAGAGTACGACCTTGGGTTCTCAATCTATACTATAATAGCTTGTATACTTGCGGTAGCTATTGGAAAATATATTTAGAGGTGAACAAGAGTATAGAAAATAGCTTGTAGAGGAGGTCATCAAGCTACTTGGTGATCGGGCTCATGAACTGGCTGACATCGATCCCGACCTTAAGATTTTTGAGATTACTATTTGGCTGAGGAGGAGGATGAGCCCAACGATTGGGATGGTACTCATGAAGAAGAGGATGCCTGACTCCCAAGGCTAAGATCCTACACATGAAGATCCTCCTACTCCTATTGATAAGGTGGCAACCGATGCCCATGCCCTTGTCTATCCGGATGGGGCGAATGCCCTTGTCTATCCTTAGTGAGGACCGACCCACCATCTCAGAAGTTTAATCAATATCTCTATGATTCCTCCCCTTCTCTTTTTGTACTCTTTTTATATTAGGGATGGTATCTTTTAGAGCGGACCCCCAACTCCTACTTTTCTTATTTTTTAATGACGTGATGTAATGAAACAACCTTGTGGGGATCTATCCCAGGGGGTCATCCTTTTGTACTTTTGTTATTGTCAATGAATTTTTTTAAATTCTTGTGTTGTTATGTGGACGATCCATAGTGTTAGGGTTGTATGCCCAAGAGCTAAGTACATTGTATATATTTTTCATCATATTCCCTTTATATATATATATATATATATATATATATATATATATATATCATTTAATAAGTTCATTAATATTAATGTTAAATGTATATATGTTCCTTAAGTCTTATGAAAGAGAATATATTCTTAAAGAGTTTGAGAATATGAGAGATAGATTCTCTTTGCCATAGACTTTAAAGTATGTTCATGGTCATAGGATTATTGATAAGAACATCATTAATCCGGAGGACCATCACCTCTGTTGTCATCCATGACAAGTATGAGATACTTGTTAATATGGAGGTAGTGAGTCTCATATTACAGACATGTGATGTCGTGACAACATATGGACATACTCATATGATGAGTAAGTTGAACAGTGATGCTAGATGATATATACATGGGTTTTATCCACTAGTCAATATCTAATCATCTAGATCATCTTTGTGCATATAATCCTCATACTTGAGGTGACATTTTATTTAGCATATTGGTGGCTATGGTTTGTTACTACTTACATACCGATGCTATCCAAGTATTGATATATGGCATGTGGTGGCCATAATCAGTGATGTGTTGAGGTAAGTGGTCTCTAAGAAAGGATTCATTAACTTGGGTAAATAAGCAAGGAATCTTATGACTTCTAGTTGTTCTTGATATTCAAATCATTGGCTAAGGTAGTTAGGATTCACTAGAAAGAGTTTCTAGTAGGAATCAATTTATCGAGAACTAAAATTGAATAAAGGTCATATTATCTAGCATATAGGGTTTGACTATTCCATAACTCTAGCTAAGATCGGAAATCCATAATGAAGGGACTCAATTGCACAATAATTATGATCAAAAGGTCCATGCAATATCAAGTAAATGATCGTCGACATTCATTTCTAATTAGGTAGTCATGATATATTATGTTAGGCATCACTCACGACTTATGGGACTAAGTGTGACTGGGGATTACACACTTGGAAGAAAGAAAAGAGTTTTCTTTATCCCATTGCTAATTAGAACATAAACCTAGTAAGTCACACACCATAAAGCAATTCCCATAGCTTGGAAATAAATTATATTAATATTTAATTAAAGAGTTTAATTAATTATTAATGATAATTGAATTAAACTTGTAATTATATTTATAAAGACCCTAGCATTTCTTGAAGTTTAATTCATAAAGGGATTAATTCAATTAAGTCATGATTTGTATGAGATACAAATAAAGATGACTAATTGATTGGTTATGGATAAACATATAAAATAATTAAGCTTGACATGATATGCTAGCTTAATCCACATTAGATGTAGTTAATTAAGGTTTAAAGGTAATTCCTACTAACTAATAACTTAATATAGTTAATTAATTGACCAGTCAAATAGTCAACTAGCCAAGTTAACCATACCTCCCTTAATTTAGGAAAAAGGTAACAAATAGTATGGGATTAGTTAGAGGGGTTGTCATCTTTTTGCTTAACACTCAACATAAGAGGAGAAGTGACATTATTCATCTTCTTTAACCTTTGAATTCTCCTAAGAATTAGTGAGAGAAACTCTCCAAATGTTAGAGAGAGAAAGTTGTAAACACCACACCAAATAGAGAGAATTGAGTTTGTTTTTGGAGAAAATTTCTTCAACCACAAACTCTTTTTCTATATCTTTGATAAAGAAGTGTGTGGAGAGTTCAAAGTCCAAAACTAATCCCTCCATCTCATGTTCTCAAGTAGAAAAGCAAGAACCAAAAGTTTGGACAACCAAAGAGAGACGATTCAAGTTTCTTGAAGAGAATAGGAGATCAAGCTTTAGGAAAGCTTTGGTGTGATTCGAGCTAGAGGCTTCGCATTTGAGAAGCTTAACAAATGAGGGAGTAGAGGTCTTCATACTTCTAATCCTTCCTTAGTTAAATTTGTGTTTTACATAATAATTGGCTAATTGTATCCTTAGTTGAGTTATTGGTCCTAAACCTAGGTTTAGACATTTATCAAAGAGTTTGATAAATGACTAAACCATCTATGTTAAAAGTTTTTTAACATAGAACAAAGTTTTACAAAAATTTTAAAAATCGAAAATCTAATCTTATAGATTCGTGATTTTTTCTGCTTCGGCTACGTAACTCGGTAACTCTCCTTCACATAGGCCCTTTTTATTTTCTACATTGTTATGCTATTTTTATATTATGTAGACAATATTTAGATCATTACAACCTTGTATACGATCAATTGCAAATCTATTGGGAGTGTTACTCCTTAGTAGACCCCCCATTATTAGACAATATCCTTGTTGAGGGTGCCATTCCCTTTTACTTTTTCTTAGAAAGCATAAACACATTATGATGTTTTTATAATTGAAAGTTGAGGATGAAGTGTGAGACCCATAGAGGCTCGTACCTTGGGTCACTCACACGTTAATATGATTAGAGAAGGATGATCTTTAGACCATATTCTCCTTTTGATGGGATGTTCTATGGATCGTTTCATCGTTGGGTGGAGGATGGTCTTTGGACCATGCTCTCCCTTGGAAATGACGATCTTTGGATCATTCAATCATTGGATAGAGGATGGTCTTGAAACCATGCTTTACTTTGGAAGGGACAATCTTTAGATCATTTAATCACTGGATGGAGGATGGTCTTTGGACTATGCTCTCCTTTGGAGGGAATGAAATTTGGATCATGTAATACAAATGAAACAATAACTAGAAATTCAAGAAAAACTTAGTTTTATTCATGATTCCAGGATCAATAGGCTCACCTAAATATCCCAACTAAGTCCCCCTTATTTCCCTCATCATTTTCCTAGACTTAATAACATTATAATGATCAATACAAGATTGCAATAATTTAAAGGATACAATTAAGGATAGAAAATTTTAAATACTATGCATTCCAAGATTGAGGTAGGATCCTCCTTTTGACATCTTCCAGATGGTATGAATCAAGCCTGAGTATCTCATTGATCCTATGGGGCCCCTCCCAATTGGGTTGAAGCTTGCTGACCCTTGCATTCCCTTTGGTCAACTATGCCTTTTTAAGGATGAGATCGCCCTCCTAGAAGGCCTTGTACTTTACATTCTTATTATGATATCTAGCTATGTTCTATCTATATACAACAACCTTAGCATGGGCTAGATCTCTTAGTTCTTCCACAAGGTCCAGGCCTATCCTTCTTTTTTGGTATTGATCTACCTGTTTTATAAATTCGACCCTGACTGAGGGTTGGTCGATCTCCACTAGTACTACAGCCTCCATTCTAAACATCAATAAAAAAGGGTGATTCCCTTGTTAGAGTCTTAGGGGTTATTTGAAAGCTCTACATAACACTATTAAGCTCATCCACTTAATTACCCTTCTCATCATTTAACCTCTTCTTAAGGCCTTGCAAGATTGTGTGGTTCGTCGCCTTTGTCTGGCTCTTTATTTGAGGGTGAGTCACTAAAAAGAACTTGAGGTCTATCCTTAAGCCCTAAAAGAATGATTTGAAATGTCTTGAGTCAAACCGCTTATCATTATCAGTAATGATAACCCTTAGTACTCCATATATGGCAAGGATGGTTTCGTACGCGAAGTTTATCACCCTTGTATGTGTTATAGTGACCACTGATTCATCATTTGGCCACTTAAAAAAGAGTTCAATAGTTGGAATTAATAATTTATTATACATGATGGATTAGGGAAAAGGCCCAAGATGTTGATCCCCCATTTATAGAAGGGTTGTGTTGCTCTAATGTGTGAGAGGGTAGCCATAGGAGACCTTTAGATATTGGCATGATCTTGGCATCTTATGCACTTCCTGACCAATTCCTTAGTGTCAGCTTTGATTGTGGGCCATTAGTATCTCTACAATAACACTTTCTTTGCAAGGGTTGAACTTGCTTCATGTGCCCCACATCTGCCTTTGTGTATCTCTTGCAGGACATAATCACCTCTCTCTTTAGGGATGCACCTCATCTATGGATGAGTGCGAGATCTTTAGTACAAATCTCCCATGTACGAAATATATTCTCTCGACCTCTAAATGATCCTTCCTGCTTCCTTCTTATCCTCTGGGAGTCGCCCTTTATCTAACCATTATACTAAGGGATCCATCTCTCATGCTATTATACAAGTCAGATAAGCTCTCCTAAGGATGTAGGTGCTTTATTGTCACTGGGGGAATATTCCTTAGGCAAAATTGGCTATTTCACCAGCTTTCATTATTTCCTTTCTAGGGACTTGGATGATCTTCCATCCCTCTTGCATAACTATTTGGCAGTGTCCGGATATGGGGAGAGCACTTCATTGCTTACATTTCAGTTTCCATGCACTTAGTTTACAACTAACTATGAATCATTATAAATTGTCAGATGCTCCACCCCCAACTCTTTAGCCAGCTTCAACCCATTGATAAAGGCCTCATTGTCAACTTATTTAAACTGACAAATTCCAACCTGATTGCATAATTAATGGTGATTTTATGGGGACCTTTGATTACTATGCCGACCCCTGTCCCATCATCGCATTCTGCACCTTCAATCCACAATTCCAATTTGTATGTAAGGATGATTTGATCCTTATTTAAAGAGTAAACTCCACCATAAAGTCTGTCAATGCCTGGGCCTTCATTGCTTTCCTTAGCTTGTACTTGACTCTTAATGCCCTAATCTTGACTACCAACTCAAACACCATGCTTGATGTCTCTAGCTACTGGAGGATCTTCCTTAGGGGAAGTCAGTCCTCACTATTATTGTATAAGCCTCAAAATAATGCCTTAGCTTTTAGGTCAGCATATAGAGTGCCAAGGCATGCTTCTCTAACCTTGAGTGTCTTAGTTCTGCCTCATGGAGGACCTTGCCCACATAGTAGATAGGGTACAACTCGAATGCCTCCTATGATATTAAAACTAAGGCAATGGTGTCCTTTGTGGTGGAAAGGTAAATAAAGAGGTCTTATCTCAGCACAAGTTAACATAAGAGTGGTGGTGCGATCAAGAATTTCTTTAGGTCTTAAAAGGACTTCTAACACTCCTTTGTCTAATCGAACTATTTGAGGCCCTTTAAAGTTTTAAGAAATGGCTGGCATCTTCTAGCTATGCAAGAGATGAACCGGTCTGAGGCTGTGATTTTTCCATTCAATCTCTGTAAATATTTTATGTCTTTTAAAGGTTTCATCTCAAGGATCACTTTTCTTTTCTCAGGGTTCACCTTTATATCTCTCTGAGGTACCATGTACCTCAAGAACTTTCCTGCTGAAACCTCAAACACACTCTTCCTGAGATTGAGATTATAATTCTGCGAGATCCAAAGGACCGGTTGTATATCTCTTGGATGATCCTCGACTCTTTTACTCTTAATTATCATGTTGTTTACATACACATCAATAGTTTTCCTAATTTCATCCATGAACATCAAATTGACCATCCTTTGATGAGTAACCCCGCATTTTTTAGGCTAAAAGGAATCATCTTGTATTAGTATATGCTTTAGTTTATCATAAAGGAGGTTTTCTCCTCATCTCTGGGATACATGAGTATTCAATGGTAGCCTAATTTGGTGTCCAAGAAGGAGTACAATTTATGCTCAGCCATTGAGTCCATTAGTTGGTCTTGTTTGGAGGGGGATGAGGATCCTTAGGGCATGCCTTATTAAGGTGTGTGAATCTACACACATACGGAAGGACCTATTTAGTTTCACCACCAACACCAAATTTTGGCAGATTTTCAGAGTCGTAAAGTCGAGAAAAAGTTGTTTGAAAGGTGACTTAGGGGGTCGAATTTATAGAAAAATCAAGTAGGGTTTGTTAAAAAATGAGGCCCGTGCACCAGACATCTGACCCGTGTGCCAAGCCATTGGACAGTGGGTCAGGACTCTGATGCATGCATCAAGCACTTGGCCCATACTAGGTGATTGGCTCATGCATTAGGGCCTTGGCTCGCATGCCTGGTTTGCAGTCCCGATCCAGTCTAATTCGACTCAGTTTTTTGGGCTTTCTAGGTTCATTTGAGGTCTGATTTGAGTACGGTTTAAGCCTATAAGCTCATTTTAATGAGCCAAATTTAATGGTTCAAAACTGAGGAATTTTCCTTGTAAATATGTCTAGATTTGCATAATTTTTCCATGTAAACCTTGTAATTTAAACCCTTGAAATAACACTTATTCCAATAATTGAATTAATACCTATTATTCTCCAAAATTTATAGTTATGAACTATATATGGCATATTAAAAGTAGAACAATTGAAAATTGTCCCTTTTTCAAGGCTCATTAATCTATTACTATTGCTATTTTCCTTAAGGTATTCTAAATACCTTTGACAATGTACTTCTAATTACCAAAGCAATGGAAACTCTTTTCTTGCTAAGTGAGAAGCTTCCTATGTGGAATTCTTTATCCATAGTTATCTCATAAGTTAGGACAAATTAAAGGTTCCCAACTTATCTACATAGTATGGTCCCAAGAACTTACTCATTAGTATGCTTATTTAGTGGATGGAATTTGTTCATGTTATCAGACGATTGTAGAAAATAATAAGATTGTTTTATTTATGTGAGACCTAAAACTACTATATAATTTGGTCTTTAATCAATATAGTACTCCTACTAACTTGGCGAATCCTATACTTCCAAAATAGGAAACGAAGATTCCATTGGGGTGAATCTCTAGTGGGTCGATTGAAATCTTGCAAGGTGAACAACTCTTGTTCATCAATCTCGCAAGCTACACATTGTCTTTCTAAGGATTGATTTCTTGTAAGTGATTAACTCTTGCTCATCACATCTCATGTGAGATTCAATCTATAGGCTCCTAATGTGTCCAACCGCAAGCTACACATTGTCTTTCTATGTCTTTCACATTAGTTAATTCAAACCCATCAGACCAGTGAGTATGACAATTCGAACATCGTACTACTCAGCTACACATTGCCATTCTTTCCATACAATGTATCTCATACTCACAACATCACATGCTTTACAATACATCAAGAAAATAAGTTTGGAAATATTTTTTCAAGATTCATTGCTCCAATGGAGAGCCTTGACTCAATATAATACTTTGGAAGATTTTTTGGTTTCTAATTAGTTAGGTCTCACTTTGCACATTATCAATTTTAAACATATAACACATGTATTAAATATATATCTCATATATATCATAATAAAATGGACAATATACACATAGTCATAATCATAGACTTAAGGCTTTAATTCCCAACCACAAGGAATGAGTAAGGTATTTTAGGTTATCAAACTACAAGCATTCTAAGACTACACTAGACTTCATGCTCCCACTAGGCATCTTCATAGATTGAACCCTCTTTTTTCTCTTCATCTCCACATCTCGTGCGTACATATGTAACCTTGGTATACCAATGCGAGATTACAAAGAAAAGAATGTTCTTAGGCTCAATGAATTTGAAAGTCCTAAACTAGAAATTAACTCTTAATTACATGCCCTTATAATAATAAAGAATATTACAAGCCCCACAATATCAATTGTTAAGTTAAAAGTCCATGATCTCCCATCATGCCAATACAAACACATAACATATATATAACTATTATACACTAGGTATGTGTTTAGGTACTTCAACCTTTTGGAACCTTTCCAAAACTTGAACATCCCATATTCATTACTTGGAAGTCCATTTATATTCATTAGAAACATTGCTTAAAGGCCTAGAGAGATCCCAAACACTTTAGAAATTTTTGCCATTTGGCACTGTGTCTCATGGGTAGTGTCACGGGCCGTTAAAGCCAAAAACCTCTCTCATGGTCTGTGTCACGGACCGTGACACAGGCGGTGAGAGGATTCTGCCTCACTCCAAATGGTAGAATGCTCTCATAGTCAGTGTCACGGGCCGTGACACCGACCTTGAGAGGCTACTGCCTCTCTAAGGATGGCAGAATGCTCTCATGGTCAGTGTCACGGGACATGATACCGACCTCTGAAACTAATTGTGAGAGGCTACTACCTCTGCAATCCCTTTCATACGGTCTCTCTCTGGCCGTAGGTAGATCTCATGGGCCGTGGGAGGCTCTCACAGGCCGTGAAGGGAGACCGTGCCAAAGTTTTTTCAAAGCAAATCATCCAATAAACACACCAACACAACCATGGTTTTGTATAATAAATTGGGTGGTTCTTATACCACTTGAAAGAAAGATAAGAGTCGCGATGCGGAAGCAGTAAAAGGAGGGAATGGGCTAAATCACCAATTGGATTCGCATTTCAGTTCTCAAAATTTTTTTGAAAATAATATTTTGTTAAAACTCTTTTAATAAAACTAAGTTAGACAATGTTTCAAACACTTTGAATATATGCCCTAACCTAGGGTTTTAGTAAATGCATTTTGCAAAAACCTTTTACCAAAATCATTTGATATTTCAAACACTTTATAAAATTATTTCTTTGTCAAAACCCTTTTGACATATATGGTTTAGTCATTTATCAAACACTTTGATTAATGTTTAAACCCTATGAAAGACTCATAATTCCAACCATGAATAATCTCATCAATTATGTACAAAACACAAGTTGAACAAAGAATGGCAAGAAGTATAAATACCTCTCGCCCTCCTTCACTAAGCTCCTCAAATGTGAAGCCTCTAGCTTGAGATATAGCGAGCTATCCCAAAATCTTATTCTCTAGTTCTCTTTAAGAAACTTAAATCTCCTATCATTGGAATCACCCAAATGCTTTATTCTTGCTTCTTTACTTGAGAACTTGAGACTTTGAGGATTGCTTTGGACTTTAGCTTCTCCACACTCTTTTCCCAAGGGCTAATTGAAAAACGAGTTTGTTCTTGAAGAAACTCTCTTCAAAATAAACTTACTCTTTCAATTTGGTGTGATTTTGAAGCTTCTCTCTCTAGATCATTGGAGAAGAAGATGAATAGTTACTCCATCATCTTCTAATTACTTGAGATTGAATGTCTTAGGCAAAAAGATGAAGCCATAGCCTTTATATAGTCCACACTCTCTTTCTTCCTTTTCCTTAAACTAAGGACGAAAATAAGGGATTGTGTCTTGTTGACTTATTTGACTATGGTTAGTCAAATAATCAACAAGATTAAGACCATAATTAGTAGGAATCATCTTTAAATCTTAATTAACCACATCTCATGTGGATTAAGCTAACATTTCATGTTAAGCTTAATTATTTTGATCATTAGTACAAAACCATTTCAATTAGTCCTACTCATTAGTATCTCATATAAACTAAGACTTAATTGAAATTTCCTCTTTGTGAATTAAACATCCAAATATGCTAGGATCCTATAAATTTAATTACATGTTCAATTCTATCATCATTAACAATTAATTAAACTCTTTAATCAATCATTAATATGATACAAACAAGCTAATGGGAATCACCAATTGGTATATGACTTACTAGGTTCATGTTCTAATTAGTAATGGGATAAAGAAACTCTTTTCTTTCCACCAAGTGTGTTAACCTAATTCCACACTTATTCCCATAAGTTGTAAGTGGCGTCTAGCATAACATATCGCGGCTATCCAATTAGAAATGAATGTTGGTGATCATATCCTTGACATAAGCATGGACCTCTCGATTATAATTACCGTGCACTCGAATCCCTTCATTATGGATTATCGATCTCAGCTGGGGTCATGGAATAAGTCAAACCCTATATGCTAGATCATATGACTTCTATCTGGTGTGAGTTCTCAATAAATCAGTTCCAACTAGAAACTCTTACCAGTGAACCTTATCCACTCTAGCCAGAGATTTGCATATTAAGAACAATCAGAAGTCATAGGATTCCTTCCTTGGTTACCCAAGTTAATGAATTCTATCTTGGTTAAACATTTATCCCAACTAGGGGTGTACAAAAAATATCCAATCCAACTAATTCAACCCAATCTAAAAAAATTGGATTGTATATCCAATCCATTAGTTTGGATTGGATTGATAGTATTTTGGATATGGAAGTATTTTGGATTGGGTTGGGTTGGATCGGATTGGTTTGGGTTTTGGATTAATAGTATTTTAATAAAATTTAATTTTTTTAAAAAAATTATAATAATTATATAAATTAAATTATTTAAAAATGTTATTAAATATTATTTTAAAATAATTATAATAATTAATTATATTATCGGACTCCGACAACCGATCACCGGATTCCGCCAACTGACCATCGGATTTCAGTCGCCAGTGATCGAATTCAAGCTACTGACCAACTATGATACGTCTCAAAATGATACGGCTCGCAGAAGTTTTCCCTTTCAAAAATGCTCAAAAAACTATCACAAATTCAAAATCCACAATGGAACACACCCCACCCCACGAAGAAGCCCACGTGGTAGAGGATAGTCCTCCCACTACCACAAATCCATCATCAAGCGACACCAGATCTGGTGGCCTTGAAGGGAATAGACAAGGAGGCAGCAATACATGGATGTGCTACCAACATAAGAGAGGGGCTCTTTCCATCGGAGAACGCGAAGCAAAGACCCTTTAGGGGAACATCAATTAAGTTGATAAAATCCCCAGGGCAAAGCGATCCACCATCGAGCCCAACCTAGGGCCAATCTTTATTTTAAGATTTCCTTTTTAAATAAGT
>CAOJBK010437543.1:0-16620 GCA_948294925.1 Codiaeum variegatum | reverse complement strand
CTGATTCTGATCCACCTTCATATGATTCAGAGACCCTTTTCTTCAATTCTTTCGACTGCAGTGCATCTTTTACATCACCAACAGATATGGTCTCTCTTCCATACAACATTGTATCAACGAAGTTTTCATATGAACTGGGCAAAGAACATAGAAGAGTTAAGGCTTGATCTTCATCGTCAATTTTAACATCAACACCTTGTAAATCCAATACAATGCGGTTAAAATTGTCAATATGCTCTTTAACAGATGTACTTTCTGTCATCCTCAAATTATACAAACGTTGCTTCTGATAGAGACGATTCGTTAAAGATTTCTTTTGATATTTTTCTTCAAGTATCTTCCACAACGAATCTTCCATCTTTATCCCCAGCACCTCCCTCAGAACTTCATCAGCCAGACTTAACAGAATTGTACTATATGCTCTGGACAGAATATCAGCCCTTGCTGCCGCGTCCATTGTTACTGGTAGATTTTCTTCTCCTTCTAACGCTGCTGCACATCCCTGCTGTACTAGAAGAGCATGCATCTTCACCTTCCACAATGTGAAATCATTCGAACCATTGAATTTCTCAATTTCGAATTTCTGAAGAGACATCTTCAATAGCAGTGCTTTGAATTCAATCAACCAAAGCTTTGATACCACTTGTTGAAACAATGCAGCAAGGTAAACAAGAAAGAGAAGAGAATAAAACAATCACCAAGAAACAATACACGAGATTTTACGTGGTTCAGCTAAGAACATCCTACATCCACGGGCAGAGAGTATTCTATTATTTTCAGAGAAAACCAATGTACACAATACAGTTCAACTCTTAGCTTGTGGCTTACTCAACCAACCCATACTACAACATATATATATATACATAAGACCCATACTGATGGGAGGGGTTTGCTACCAACTCTCAACAAACCCGTATGGTCACAGATATGGTCTATCTACCAACCCATAGTACAACATGTATATATATAAATATAATTCCCATACTGCGAAGGGAATGCTTCGGTACACTAAGCTTGGTCTTCGAAGAGGGTAACCTTTGGTACAAGGCGAACCCAGAACATGCGAAGCATACAAGTGCGAAGCCAGGTCTTCGACCTGCGAAGGGTACACCACGAAGAAAGGAGTGCGAACACTGACACCTTCGGGCTCGAACATATCTACCCTCGCTCTTCGCCTTCAACACAGACCTTCAGGTTGGCTCTAAGAATTCAAGGCATATAACATAATGATAAGGTTAAAAAACTTCTTTTCTACTTGTTCGTTGAAATCCAGATTCACTAAAAAATATACAAAAGTAAATTTTAACCGTAAAAAAACCTATAAAGAGAATCTCATTTACATCACAAGATAAATTATATAGAGTTAGCGATGATACAAGTCTGATGAAAAAATCCTAAATTCAAGCCTAAAAAACAACTCCTTAAGGGCCAAAAGAGCCCCAACAATGAAAAGTTCAAGATAGTGGCCTAAGCAAAAGACAGGGATGGATCCCATCGAAGGGAGGCCTCTCCGAGAGATGTCTTCATTAAGGGTACTCTAAGCAAGAAGTTCAATCAATATTCCCTCTCGCACGCCGCCAGTGTAAGACTACTATATGATTCAATAGGCTCATGACATATGACACCATCATGTAATGATCTGTGTCCACCTTGAGAATCATGCGAACGCCATAAATATTTCAAATTGGTATACATTTCGAGGTATGTGACACTTATCCTAAACTGTTAAATTTTAATATATTCTAAGGGTTCAACAGTATTTAAGACATTGTTCAATCCATATTATGATTTAAGTATCAGGAGATCATTGTCAGACTCAAAACCTAACATCTACGCTCACGTTTGTTTATAATGCAGGTTAAGTCGAAAGTTCAATCAAATTCAATTCAATTCAAAAGAGATCAGAAGTTATTAGATTTAAAACCTAACAAGTGATTTTCACGCTATATTTTACTTTAAATGGTAATAGAGTCTCAAAATTCTTTAATCATAATTTATATTAAGATGATTAAATTAAATTTTTATATATTTAAAAAGTTTCACTTAAAATGAGATTATCAAATATAATATATAGTTAAATTTTTATAACTTGTAAAGTTTTTTTTTTTATTTTTTTTATTTTAAAGATTTGGAAGGTCATAGATATCTCGACCTTCTTTAACATTATTATTGATTTTAAATAAAAAATAATACTATAACTATTATTAATGTCTCAAGGACCTAAAATTATTTTAATTATGACAATTTATTCTTTTTATTGTATGTTTAAATTTTCTTCTCATATAAAAAATAATAGTATAATTATTTAAAAAAAAATTGATGGATTTTATAATTTACTCCCTCTATTATGAAATAAGTGGTTATTACGCTTATCAATGACAAATCTTGACATTTAATTAATTTTAAATTATATAAGTAAAAAATTATAAAAAAATAATTTTATATAAATACTATTTGAGACGAACATATTAGTATATTTTGTGCTTTGTTAATATCACATTGTTATTACATTTAAATCTCCATAAATTAATCATCAATCTATTTTAGTTTCACAAAATTTTTTTAAATAATTTTTATAAAATAAATTAATATATTCATAAAACATAAAAGACTTAAATGATAATCTCAATAAGATTTGTTTATTTTGTATATGAATCTTTGTTTATTATTTTTAAATTATAGTTTATCAAAATTTAAATATAAATATTCTCATAGATGAAATTTCACATAATTCTCATCATACAATTATTAAATGGTTTTATAATAACACTAATTTATGACTAGACTGAAAAAAAATAAATTTTTTAAAAAATTGCACTTGAAGTAAAATAATATTTTGAATAAAAATATTAATAATATTAGATTCTTTACTTGATCTTTTAAGAAAATTATTGTTTAATTTATAAAAATTAAAAAATTTTAATCTAAAAAAAGTTGACATGTTAAATTAGCAGAAAAAATAAATAACAAATTAAACATCATCTTTGTTACCACTAATGAATTCAAGATCATGTTAAGGTAAACTATGATTAAAGGATACACTACTCAACTCAATAAAATTTTAATTCAACGTTAATTGGGGTTGGCTATATGGATTCGCTTTCTCCACTCTGAGCGTTCATGAACAATATTATCATAAATGTTTAAGAACTTAAGATCATGTTGAATGACTTTATTATAAGTTAGCTTAGATTTACCATTCCATTTTTTATTCACATTTACTATAAGGTGCTCTAATTTTTTAACTGGTGCATCTAAAAGTTTACGCCGCACATGCCCGAATCATCTTAGTCTTCCTTCTCTCAACTTGTCTTCTATAGGGGTAACTCCGACTTTATCATTGATATACTCATTACGGACTCTATCTATTCTAGTATGGTCGCATATCCATCTTAGTATTCTCATTTCCGTCACACTAAGTTTAGAGACTTGTTGTACTTTTATAGGCTAACACTCACTCCCGTACATCATAGCAGGTTTCACCGCAGTGTGATAAAATTTTCCTTTTAGTTTATGTGAAATCTTTCGATCACGTAATAATCCGGAATCACTACTCCATTCATCCACCCGCTATAATGTAAACATGTTTTTTTAAAAAATATATATATATAAATTTGGTGACTTAATTACAAAGTTTAACAAAAAGGATAATTAAAGCAAAGCAAAAACAACCATATTTTAGTAGAGAGATTATTACTCCTAATTACAAGGATTATAACACTACCATTTCCACTAATTATCCAACAATTAATAACTAAAATCCCATAATATCCTAATTATTCTCAACCTTTTTTTAGCTAAAACAATAGTATAAAAAGACAGAGGAATGAAAAGAGAATAATTGCCCCATTCAATTTAATAAAACCTCTTAATTGGGGCTACTTCTTCTTCTTTTTTTATTTATTTTAAAAAAATAAAAAAAAAAAGGATTGAGTCAATTTCTTATTAATTTATTTGAAGAAGAATGGCATTGCCCTTAGTAAAAAATGTATTGACAAATGCCATTCTTCTCTTAGCTATGTTTTTAGTATTATCAGTTCCTAATCTTGTTGAATCACAAGGTGAAAAAGTCTTTGACGTATTACAATTTGGCGTTAAAGCTGGTGGAAAAACCGATAATGCAGTGGTAATAATCATTCCTAAACATTTTAAGAACATGTTTAATATTACTGTTGGAGACTGTAAAAGTACTTTTGTAATTTTTTTTATTTAATTAGGTAACTTTTCTAATTTTTTCTAAAACTGTTTTTTTAAATGAAAAAAACAGACTGTTAGTATAAAAAGGACTTGAACTCGAAACTTTTTTTTTTTTAAGTCAGAACTAAATTTGATTTGTTATTTTTATTTTTTAGAATTTTATCAAGGCATGGAAGGCAGCATGTGGTTCTGGTGGAAAAGCAAGGCTATTAATCCCAAAAGGAGAGTACTTAGCTTCAGAAACAGTATTTCAAGGACCATGTTCAGGTCCTATGGTTGTTGAAATTGCAGGAACTCTTAAAGCAGTAACAGATCCAAGTAGTTATTCAGAAGATTATTGGATTGTATTTGAAGATATAAAAGGTTTGGTGATTACAGGCTCAGGCACTATTGATGGTCAAGGTCCTAATTTGTGGAAATATCATGATGGTGGTGGCAGTGTTTTCCCAGCAGTAAGCAAATTAATATATCATTAATTAATTAATAGAGTAAAATTATTTTAAAAAATATAAAAAAAAGGCGGACTCCAGTGCTAGAAGTCTCCCATGCTAAGGCGGGCTCAGGGGAAGGAGACCCTATGTGTACGCGGCCTTCCCTTGACATTTCTGTCAAGAGGCCGTTTCCAGGGCTCGAACCTTGGACCTGGGGACAGAAAGTCAGCGCATCCATCATTGCGCTAAGGTCCGCCTTCAAAATTATTTTAAAAAATATATCTTATAAAAATATTTTTCTCTCTCGAGTGGAGTGACCTAGCTATAAGCAGCTAATGTTTACAGCTGCACGTTCCATGTTTGATTTTTGGAGAAAATAGAAAGTAAAATTGATAGAAAATGAATTGATATTTAAGCTGATGAATTTTATTTTGGTGCAGTCTATCAAACTTATGCAAGTGAACAATGCAGTTATAGATCCATTAGTTTCTATTAATCCAATGGGATTTCATTTGAGCATTGTTCTCTGTAATGACGTTACTGCCAATAATATCCATTTAATCGCTCCTGATGATAGTCCCAATACCGATGGTGTTCATATAAGTCAATCGGGTAAAGTGAAAGTTCTTAATAGTGTAATTGGTACTGGAGATGATTGTGTTGGTATGATTCAAGGAAGTACTGATATTACTATCAATAACGTACTATGCGGTCCTGGTCATGGTTTCAGGTAATTTAAAAAAAAAAAAATAGAATGGTGAACTAATGTTCAAATTTTATATTTTTTTCGAATAATTTTATTTCACATCTTGATTACAGTATTGGTAGTCTTGGCAAGTACGCAAGTGAGAAGGAAGTGAGAGGCATCACAGTTACAAATTGCACATTAAAGGGTACTGATAATGGAGTTAGAATTAAAACATGGGCAGGATCACCTCCAGGTGTGGCTACTGGCTTGACTTTCCAAGATATCATTATGGAAGGCGTTAAAAACCCAATTATTATCGACCAAAAATATGGATCAAAATCCGGAGCGGTATTTGAACAAAACTCAAATTTTTTTATAATTTTCTTTTTTTATAAAAAAATTAACAATTTTTTCATAAAATGCAGCCATCAAAGGTACAACTCAGTAATGTGAAATTCATGAACATAAGGGGAACATCAGCATCACCAGTTGGAGTTTTACTTGATTGTAGCCCAAGTCTCCCATGTAATGGAGTTACATTGTCAAATATAAATTTGAAGTATGCTGGACTAAAAAATGCTCCTTTCACTTCTTCTTGTGCAAATGCTAAAATTATTTATAATGGTGTCCAATTTCCACCTCCATGTAAATAATTGCTTGAATCTAATGGTTCTTTCTTTCTATTTTTTTCATTTGAAAAGCATCATTATTTGTATTTTTATTTTTCATTTAATGGAATATTTATTGGTATATAATTCAAAAATTTTTTTTTATATATTTTCACATGATTACTTTGTATAATCCTTCATTGCTCAAGTTCAATTCGATTGGATTTTATCTATTTTCGAGCACCAAATCATAGGTTCGATCTGAATATTATTAAGTTTGTCATATAAAAATTGGCCACATTAAAACTTTTTTTTAAAAAAGTTGTTTCCAATAAATTAAATTAAATTATTGTACATTTTTAACATAAAATCATTAAAAATAAGTTTTATAATTTTTTTTTGAAACCATAAAAAAAAATTAAGAATTAAGGTAAAGTACACCAGACTCTTAAATCAAGTTTTTTCTTTATTTTTGAAAGTATATTTTAAGAATTGTATATCCAACCGTTTCTTACCTTAATTTTTTTTAAGTCACATTATTTTTCTTTAGATTTAAGGAGAAAAAAAATTATTCTTAAATCATTTATCTATTATTCTAAAGTTAATAAAGAAAGAAATAGAAAGTCATTATTAAAATAAATATTAATTTTGAAATAAATTGAAATTAAGAATTATTTATTTATAATATAATAAGAAGTAAAATTTAACAGATGGTTGGATTTGTTATAAATACATTATTAAATTTTTTTTAAAAAATAAAATATCAATAAGTTTTTATAAATCTATTTGAATATCTAAGTTAGTTAGGTATATATAGCATATATGTCGAATTTTTATAATTAAAAAAAAAAACCAATATTTTTATAAAACCTTTTTAATAATAATATTTTTATACTTAAAATTAAAAATATTGTATTAGGTGTTTCATTTAAAAAAAAAAAAAAAAACTTTACCCGGGAAAAGAATCTCTAGGCAAAATTGTTTTCTCTTTTGAGCACACGAGAAGTAGAGATTCTCCAATTTCTGAAACCGAAAAGTTTCTCTCGAGATGGAGAGAATACACGTGACCGTCAGATCTCGGCCGCTGTCTGCAGAGGATGCCCAGACAAGCCCGTGGAGAATTTCCTGCAACTCCATTTTCATCCCCAATCACTCGGCCAAGTTTGAATTTGGTACTTCTTTTCCTCTCCGTGTTTCTGCATTTTGAATTTGAGTTTCGTTTTCTATTGTGTGATTAGGGTTTTGAATTTGCTTCTCTAACTTGTTTCGATTTTTTTTTTACTTTCTTCTATTGTTAGATCGGGTTCTCGGAGAAGATTGCAAGACCGAAGAGGTTTACAAAGTTCGTACTAAAGAAATTGTTGCTGCAGCAGTTCAAGGATTTAATGGTGCATTTTGACTAATTGTTAATTATTTATATATTGAACTAATTCCCCTATATTTGTTTCTGTTTTTAATTGTGAGCTTCATACATTATTAAGATTATTGATAAGAAATGTATAAATTATGGAATTTCAGTAATATGTTCTATTTTACTTTAATTAAAGTGCATTTGATTTTCATGCATTTATGGTTCAAGTTCTGTAATAATATGATTTATTTTGCTATTACATAGGTACTGTATTTGCATATGGTCAAACTAATAGTGGAAAGACGCATACAATGCGGGGTTCATCTGACGAACCTGGCGTTATCCCTTTGGCAGTTCACGATTTGTTTGACATGATAAAACAGGTGGATTTTTTGTTTTTTTTTCTATCTAGTCATCTTTTTTCATGCTATAGTTGAATGTTGGTTATCATTTGATTTTTTTCCCCTTTTGTAATGATGTTTGAAAATTTTATTTGGATTCTACTATTACTGAGTCGATTTGCTGGAACAAGGCATGAAAAATTGTTTAATTAGTTTCTTCCTTTTATCTAGGGTCTCAATTCTCATGCATTTTTGTGATGCATGTATGCTAGAACTTGTAGAGTTTAAAGTGACAGGTTAAAAATGTTTAGACGACTGTATTGAACCTTTTTTTTATGTCATTGATATTCTGGGATTCAGTGGTCTTATACCGAGGTCATGTTTTCCAATTTATCTTGAAGTTTTTCTAACCATGCACCTTCAGAATAGAAGAGTGAATTTTGTTGGATATTTGAAATCTCTTTGTAGTTGATAAAATTTTGATGCATGTTAGGATGCTGGGCGGGAGTTTCTTCTGCGAATGTCATACATGGAGATCTATAACGAGGATATCAATGATTTATTGGTTCCTGAACACCGAAAGCTTCAGATTCATGAAAGTCTAGAGGTACATGGTATATTTGTGAAGCATTTTGCATTAAATTTATTCCATTATTCACTAAAAATTTATTTGCTTCCATATACAGCGAGGAATATATGTTGCTGGTTTGCAGGAAGCAGTTGTTGCCTCTCCTCAGCAAGTTCTTGATCTGATGCAGTTTGGAGAATGTATTATTTCTAATCTATGAAGTTTCGATTAAAAATGTGAATTTTTATTTACTTAAAAAGCTTTGTTTGTTTGACTAAGGGTGCGCAATTGGTAAGTTCATTTAAGAACAAACTGATATTAATTGAACTGACCAAACTGAAATATAAGAAAACAATGAATATTATAAAATATTATTCACTTTAGATTTAATTAAGTATTTATCATCTACAACATTAAAATTTTATAATTTATTTATATAGGAAATTGAAAAAAATAAGCAAGTGATATAATGAAATAATGCCATATAATTTTACCACTTGATGTTCACTTCTTTTGGATTTGCCTATGTAGGCTTACATCATTGCATTTTGTTAAATCAGGTTATTTCCAATTAATGCCCACCCCTACATTTGGTTTACTTATGCAGCCTTGGACAGTCTAATTCGCGACCTGACACTAGTGTCCTGTAAACTAGGAGTAAATTAGACATTCAACTAAGTATAGAATTTTCAAAATGAAGTATTTTATCCTTAACTTTTTAAACTTGCAAGACTATTAGTCTTTTTAGTTATACTTTCAAAATAAAACAGCATTTCAGTCTGGAAAACTTCAGGACTAAAAGATTGTACTGTCTAAGAACTTATGGATGAAAAAGTGAATGATATTGCACTTTTAGATTAGATTAAAGTGAATATGTATCATACATAAAGGGATCAAAGTTTATATTTTGTCAAACAGTGGAGGGAATTTGTATCCAAAGTGGACAAGTTTGATTGTATGTATTTTGATGTTTTTCATTTATTTTCTGCTTTTTATCTCTCGAGCTTACTAGCTTTGAATAGTCAGTATCAAGACGACCCCCTTTAAACTTTTCCCTATCTCATAGATTGATGTTCTTATGAAGCCTTTAGGCAGCTAACTGACTTTCTTCCTTTGTGAAATTTCAGCTCATAGACACATCGGAGAGACAAATATGAATGTGTACAGCAGTAGATCCCACACTATTTTTCGAATGGTATGCTAACTCTTTTTCAAGTCTTATCAATTATTTTGTTTCATAAGTTCACTGCCTTATGTTTTAATTGAATAGATAATTGAAAGTCGGGACAAAATCGAGGATAAGGATGCTGCCTGTGATGCTGTTCGTGTGTCAGTTTTGGTATGCTATTAATGAAACTGTTATTCTTAATTCTAATTGTTTCTTTTTATTGCTCGATTTACAAATTTAAAGTTTCTTTTGTATTTGCAATTGTCATATAAATAATTGCCCTCACACACTCTTTCACCTCCACTCTAGAAAGAAAGTATTTTAGTTATATTTCTTCATTTTGTTATTACCATGGACGCTGAAATTTCTTATTTTTCTAGAACTTGGTGGACCTTGCTGGTTCAGAACGGGCTGCAAAAACGGGTGCAGAAGGTGTTCGTCTTAGAGAGGGTTCCCACATTAATAAAAGCCTAATGACCCTCGGAACTGTCATTAAAAAATTAAGCGAAGGTGCTGAAAGCCAAGGGTAGGTTGTACAATTGTTTATGAACTTTCCCTTTCTTCTGCATGTGCAAAGTGGTGTAGTTGGTATCCTTTGGTGTATTTGTATTCATTTATTTTCTGACGTTTGATGCAGGGCTCATGTTCCCTATCGAGATAGTAAGCTCACACGAATTTTGCAACCGGCATTGGGTGGAAATGCAAATACAGCTATTATATGCAATATTACACTTGCACAGGTAGAACTCTTTCATGATGTCAAATTTTGCTTGGATGCTAAAAAATGTATGTTGTGAAAACTTTGCCTGCACAAATATTGAGTGGTAGCTTATTTGTGAATAATTTCTTGTGTGTTGAATACTAGTTTAGCGAACTGACATGTATTGGTATAGGACAGCTCGCATAGTTGTTTATTCAAGGTAGATTCTGGTTGTCCTAAAACCTAGAATGAGTAGAAAATTATGTAAACCAGCAAAAATTTCAAGGTCTACTGAAGAGCAATTAGGGTAATGTGAACAATACCTCAGAATAGTAAAAACTAAACCTAAACTTGTAGGTCATTAAATCCAAATGAGTCCAAATCCTTGCATGATTTGGATTCCAAAAGGAATCTAAAATGAATAATATTGTCCGTTGTACATGCTTCCCAAGTTCTCCCGAGTAATTTATAGTTTTATTTTGGATAGTATTTAGGCTTGGCAGTGTTCCACAACTATATAATTTTTGCTTCAATTTTATTAAAGGAATGAAAACCTAAATGAGATATCTACATCTTAGCACCAATAATAAACCCAAATAATCCAAGTCAGTATGTGCAACAAGTATGCAATTTTTCTTCCTTTTCTCTCATCTCCTGCTGCTTTTGTTTCTATGTTGTTGGATTGGCTACATTTGGTAATTTTTGGTTTGATGGTAGATTCATACAGATGAGACCAAAAGTAGTCTTCAATTTGCAAGTAGAGCATTACGCATCACAAATTGTGCCCATGTGAATGAGGTTTGCTCTAATTTGTCCAAAACTGCATTTTTTTTCATCTTCTATCCTTTCTTGGATCAATTTTTATTTCTCTTTATAGATGTAATTCCCACCGATCAATGGCCTTTTTTCTTGATGTCATTGCAAATTTTCTTTTCTTTTTCTTTCTCCTGTGGTGTAATCCTCCTTGTTTCCAATGCTAGATTTTAACAGACGCTGCCCTGTTGAAGCGTCAGAAGAAAGAAATTGAGGAGCTTCGGGCAAAGTTGCAGGTTGGTGTGTATAGAATGTTAGATGTGGCAATTGATATGGATTTCTATTGTGGTTATATTTTTTTTATTTTCTATTTGATTTCCAGGAAGTTTATTTTTGTTAACCGTCTCTCACTTTAAATAGGGTTCTCATTCAGAGCATTCAGAAGAGGAAATTCTCAACCTACGGAATACATTATTACAGGTTGATATTGTTGGTTCTATGTATGAACTTTTCTAGAAGAGCATGTGCATATTCTAGAAGCTAAGGAAATTGTTTTACAGTCTGAATTGGAGAGGGAACGCATAATTTTGGAGTTGGAGGAGGAAAAGAGAGTCCAAGCTGAACGTGAGAAGGTTTTGCAAGAGCAGGCGAAGAAAATAAAAAACTTGAGCTCGATGGTTTTGCACTCTAACAGGGATGAAAGCCGCAATCAGCAAAAAAAGGTTTGTATTCATTGCTTACTGTTGTGATACAAGTTATTTGTAAGGCAAATGCTAAAATTCTTAATATAATTCTCTTTTTGTCTGTCTGTCAGTCTCTCTCTTTTTGCTTTAATAAATACAAGTGCCAGCTGCAGTTAGTCACTATAGGTTGATACAATGATTAGTTGGTCTGAATATCCCAAAATCCCAAAAACTACTTTAACTACTAATTAGATCTTTGAGTTCCGGGCTGGGTACCCAAATTGTCATTTCTACAACATTTAAAATTGACACAGTAAATTTAATGTTTGTGTAGATATTCTGTTGTTAAAAGTTTGAATCAATTATGTTTTTTACATCTTATTTTTTGTGGTTACTATGTGCTAATAAGCTTTAAAGTACGAAGCCAAGATTCTTCTGACCTCTTTACTTCATCAATAAAAAAACACTTTGCTGTTAATAATTTTTAGAGATGATTTCATGTTGCATATATGTGTGTTATTTATTTTTCCCAGATGCATGATTTTATTTTAATGATTGCTAATTTAAATAGACTCTTGAGGAAGATTTATGTTAATGATCCCACTTTATTGCATTTTCGTGGGCTGGGATTATCGGCAATGTCAACCGCTGTATTCTGTACTATGCTCTCACTTCGATATCATGCTGTTTTTAAAGTGCTGCTGGAAAAACTAAAATGCGGAAAAAATACAAAGAATTGATTAGTCCCATATTTTATAGTTCTTACAAGTTCATCATTTGATGCTTCAGGAGAAAAGACGCGATACATGGTGCCCAGGTGAACTCTCACGTCTGACTTTTCAAGAGGTACCAAATTTGTTGTTGTTAAACACGCATCCGATTGATATCATATATCTTGTCTCTCAAAGTTTATATCCTCCTTTGCTAGATAAGTATACTTTTTAAGTGTATGATGTGTCCAGATGTTGATGACTTGAGTTTGTCCGATAATCATTAATGGCATTGGATTGAAGGGTTTATCTCTTTTCTTTCTAGATTGATGGATGGATATGGTGTATAATGTTTTATCACACATGTAGGATGTTGGAAATGGTACACCCTCACCTTGTGGCATAACCTCAGTTGCAGAGTTTTGTCTTGCAATGAAAAAGACATTGTAGTTTGTGTTATTGCTGATGCAAACTAGGTTACATTAGGTTATCTAACTAAGATCAAGAGATAATGAAGCCTTTCTCTTAAGGGGCACATTCTTGAGCTCATCAAGCCAAAGTCCTACTGCTTAGCCATCCATGCACTAAAATAGCACATTGTCCTTGCAAATTCTTATTTTAAGTAATTATTTTTATGACTAGGGACATCTAGGAATACAAAAGGAGGATATAATGCTTTGACATTCCATGGAAGTACCATTAGGCGGATACATGCTTATTTTGAGACTAAGTCCTTTTCCTGGTTCATTTTGGTACTTGGAAAATTGCTTAAGTTGGAGGAGGACATAATGAAGATGAGGCACCAAATCATATAGTAGGTGTCGTCTGGAAGCACAAACACAGATGGAATCATATTTTTTTGTGCTGCTTGGTTGCTATAGAGTTTTGGGTTTTGATATTTCCTATTTGAAATAATGTAGTTGACACGTAGTTCTGCAAAGAAGTTTTGTTTTGGTGATGGAATTTTAGGTGGCAAAAGGCTTTTCTGTGGCATGGGAATTGTTCATGATTATCATAAAATTATACACAAAGCATATATTTGGTTTGGTCAAAAGTGCTATCCTAATTATGCTAATTCTTGTTTCTTTCTCATGTGATTATTATCAACTTAGTTTTGTCTCCTTGTTGTGATATTAAATACACACTGTTGAGTAAAAAATTTTAAGTATTGTTCCACAAATATGTGCAACGAGGCTGAAAATGTTTTGCTTTTGTTTAGATGGATACTGATGACCAGACGATGGCTTGTCCAGCAAAATCCACAAGTAGTCGTGAAATGGGCCCGCTTATTCCTTTTGAAGAATTAGTGAGTGAAAGTGAAGTAGGGGCTGGCTTTTGCCACCAACATGAAGATTCTAACAATCTTTCATCAGAAGACTGTGCTCTTCCTGATCCTTGCTCTTTGTTGCATGTCACTAATAGAAGAAAGGTGCCATCGAGAAAGAAAAGCTCCCTTGAGGTTTGTACCACTCCGTTCACCAATATGGCCTTTGATTCTAATGTCACTCTAATATGTATTATTCTATCAGGACCTTGAATTGGTAGAAATGCAAGAAGAATATGAGGAACTGCTGCTAAAATTTGAGACCCAAGTTATTGTCCTTCCTTATAGCTTTTGCTTTGATGAGACAATGATGCATTGTTATATCTTTATTCTTATTGTCGTTGTTGTTGGTCTTTATATTATTTTTAATTTTTTCTCCTACCAGAGAACATTGAGTGAGATACAGATTGATTGCTTAACAAGAAAACTCATGGAGACAGATTCAGATGATTACCATTTGACTAGTCATGGCTATAGAAGATCCAATTATGTAAATCAAAATGTCAGTTTAAGGGAGTCAGAGGCAATTCAAGTTATCAAACAACTTCAAGAAAAGGTAATGTTGCTTTCTTGGAAACATTGCTTCTATGCATATTTTTCTTTTTCTAACTTCTTTTTGTAACTATTGTCGAGCTAGTATATGAAATTTTTTTTTCTATATTTGGTTTAATGCTGCATCTGAGTTGTGGTTTATAGTTATTCTTATACCATGCAGATTATGATTTTAGAAATGGAGAAATCTTCAAGCCAGCAAAATTTAGACAGCGTTGTCGAGCTAGCGACTGAGCAAAGTAATTGTGCTAGGGAGAAGTTTGAAGAGGTAACCAAATTTTCTGTCAATTATTGCACTTTTAAGATGTGGTTACAGGTGAATATACTAATATCTTTTTTATAAACTTAACAAGTAGCAAAGAAACCTGTATTATATTATGAGAAATTTCATTTATTAGAATCACCTACTGCATACTTTTAGCTTGACAATTTCCACAAAGGGCTGGAGGTCTGTTCACTACCAATATGGAACCCAAGTTCATTGATACCTCAAACAACCTTTTTTTAAAAAATCTTTTTTATTGTATATTTTCTGAGTTAAAAATGCCAGATGCCAAAAGTAGTAGGGTATTCTAAATTTTCTTTTTCTTGATTTTTTTAAAGTATATCTGATTTGTGGGTAACTTGTGTTGCTTTGCTCAAGGTTTTCTAAAATTTATGATTACTAGCATTCCTATTGTTCTTTTATTTCGTTTCTATGTGACATTTTTAGTTTTTGCAATTCTTAGTTAAGAAAGTGAAAGCATATTTGGCAATTATTTGTATGTCTATGAAGGTGCTTGGCAATGTCTTGTATTGAAAATTTTACGTAACTCATAAAATATGTCTAGTGAAGGTAATTCATGGGTTAGAAACTTTCAATAAAAGGAATCAAAGCATATGTATTTTGGTTTTATATTTTTTTCCCCATTTTTAGGGCAGATGACAACCAATAAAATGTTGTAGTTGTATCTCTTTTTCTTTGCTTGGATATGCATGATGATAGATTTGTCCTTTTCTCACTTCATTATTTTGTGATTCTGGTAAGCTTGTGTTTTCGCACTATTTGACTTTTAAAGGTGTATGCTTCAAACATTCTCAGCTCCATGAAGAACTTCGAAATGCACAGGATGAGGCTAGGGTTGCTCGTGAACAACTTGCTTCCCAAGAATCAACAAGATTAATTAATGTAAGTTTATTTTCTACCTTTTGTCAATCTATGCAAGGATTTTAACTTAGCCTTGTTCATTATGTTTCCATAATTTTATATATGATTCCATAAATTGCTTTTTTTGCATAAACACTTGGTCAAATCCTGTAAACTGATTCATACTTTGCTTGTTAAGGTGGTGTTTGACTCTGAGTTAAAGCTTTCTATGGTGATCCAAGATATAGTGTCTGAAGTTCAGAACTCTAGAAAAATTTTGGAGAGTGTTCCCTCACATTTGGATGAGGTTTTCCAGAGTTTTTCCATCGTATTTAAAGTGTTTAAGGTGAGTACTTTTAAACATTTCCCAAAACTCATCCTAATGCAGTCCATTTTGGAGCATTTGTTCTTGTTATCCAATAAGGTGTTTTCTTTTATTCCACTTTTCTCTCTAGATACTGGTGTTCTGCATCTGTCTGAGGGTTAAATTGTTATTTGTTTTAATATAGGATTTGAAGAATTTGATTTTTGAGAGCTCTCAGAAGCAAAAAATGAACATTCGTAACCATGAGAAGTTATACTGTTCTTTGAGGGAGAAAGTTGCTAACATTGAGAATGAGAAGGTATGTTTTTTTTTTTAATACCTGATATGTGAGACATGATCATATCATGAAAACACTTTTGCTGAGTTTTTCAAATTGCAGCTTCTTTTGTGCAATCAATCTATTGATCTCCAGAAACAGTTGGAAGATTTGAGACATGATGCTCAAAATCATGAAGTGTCTTTGATAGTAAGCTTAATTGTATTTTTTTTTCAAAAGTATGTATTGCCTTTATCTGCTGTGATCTTTGTCTAATTTCTTTGATTATTTCAGGCACTGTCTGAGCAATGGGATATGGAAAAGGAACAAATGCTTTTAAAAATTCTGTCTCTCGAAAAGGAAATATTTTGCTTATCAGGTTGTTCCTTGGCCAAGGAAAAGGAAAGTTTGAGGAAAGATTTGGAGAAAACAAAAGTTAAGTTAAAAGAGACTGAGTTCAAGCTCAAGAACGCCGTCCAGGAGAAAACTAAATTGGAGGTTTTATATCAAATGCTCTGAATTTCTACTATGCAGTTGACTATCCAATTTGATTATTGTCCATCACTTGCAATTTCACACTGGCAGGGTGAGAAAGCTTTTGCTGAAAGAGAGGTGAAACGATTGCATGGTCAGAATAGTCGTCTTGAGCGTGACATTAATAAACATGAATCACTTGCTGGTAGAAGGCGTGATTCAGTTTCGGATAAGAATTTAAAGGTATTTTATCCAAAATGTCATAGTTTCACTAGAATTTCCCAGGTATCATGTTGGGATATTTGTTTCACATACCCTGCTTTGGTTATGATTTGTCTAGTAATCTAGTTGTCAGATTGAATTAG
>CAOJBK010436576.1:0-19532 GCA_948294925.1 Codiaeum variegatum | reverse complement strand
ATGAAATTCCAGCTAAATCCATAAAGTTGTAGCTCTGACTTGAGTTGATGATCTGTAATCCAACCTTGAAATCCATCCTTAATATATTTTTCTTCCATTTTCGAAGCCCTAGATCTACCATGGGATGAAGTTAGATCATGTGTGAATCACCCCCAGTTCAGCCTGCTCTCCTTCTCCCTTCTTTGACAATTGTAGAGTTCTTTCATGCTTTTGCCTTCTCTTCCTAAATTTATTCATATATTGGGTCATAACCTAAGCCAAAAGGAGGAGTAGAAAAGTTGAAGTCTTTGATTGACTAAACTCCTTATTGGTTTTGACCAAGGCCTAGGCCAGGACAGAAAGACATTTGTTTCATGATATTGCCCAACATTGGGTTACAGTAATGATCAAAATCCAAAGCAATAGGCTCATATAAATCTTCATTAGTATGAATGAATTGGATAAATGAGAAGTCTGATAAAGGATATGCCAACAACTTAGGCTGAATTTCTAGGATGGGCACAATGTCTAGGACTTCAGATTTACCAGATGGGTCAGCTTTGATTGTAACCACACCACCTTTTAGAGGAAACTTCAGCCTTTGGTGTAGAGTAGATGGCACAACTTTAGTTTATTGATCTAAGGCCTACCCAAGAGAAGATTAATGTATAATGATACATCAATGACTTGGAAAGGGACTTTGAAAGTAGTCGGGCCCATGGTGACGGTCAGTGTAGCCACCTCAAGTACCTCTCTTTTAGAGTTGTCATAAGTCCTCACAATTTGGTCTGAATGAGTGAAATTGGTGATAGTTAATCCTAAGCAACTTGCAATCTTCAAAGGACAGACATTTAGTGTGGACCATTGTCAGCCAAGGTCATAGGGATAGTCTTCTACCTTATGATGATAGTTTTGTACAAAGCATCGTTATGAGGACCCCTAGGTGGAAACTCATTATCAAAGAATGAAATGGAAGTTCCTCTAGTGGAACTAGTGATTGATGCAACCAAATTCTCTGTGGAGATGTCTGATGACGTCTGAGTTTGGCTTAACGCCTTACAAAGAGCTTGGCAACTAGGGTAGGAGGACATGAGTAAACTCCAGATTGAAATGTTAGCTTCCATTTTCTTAAGTTGTTTCAGTATAGGATCCTTGTCAGGTTCAGGAGTCCTTTTTTTTTATGCCACTGGATGGCTTAAAGATCAAGCAACAATAGGAGCTTGAGTGATGCGGCCACTTCTGGTGATATCATCTATTTATTGACCTAGATTTCTCAAATATATGATAACACAGCATAAGTCATGATGAATTGACTGCCCTAAGGAAGTTTAGTCAACCATTTTTGAGCAAACTGGGGAGAGTGACCTCTCTAAGGAAGATTGGTCATATTTGATTTAATGATAGTTGCTTAGTGGTATAGCATCAGTGATAAGGTCTATGGATCACCCTCCTCAAATTCACTCAGTATTGCATTGACATTATGTTCAAGGAAGGGATTTGTGCCAATATTGAATTCAGGTAACAAAATCTTCTTCTCATCGATGAGTTCTTATATTTTGTGGTGAAGGGCTTTGCAATCGTCAGTTTTGTGCTGGGGCCCCTGATGATAGTCACAAGTCTCATTCATGTTGAAGTTTTTTTACAGTGGATTTGGAATTTGCTTAGGCTCCAATGGTTTAAAGGCATTATTTTCCACACATTGTCTTAAGAGGTAGCTTAGTGTTAACCCCTTTAGGTTAGAAAACTCCCTTCTCTATATCTAGAGTGGTTTACGGGCTGTAATGGCATTAACCCCATTATCCTTCTGTGCACCAGTGGTTTTCTTAAACTGAGATGATGAAGTTTGAGTCTCATCTTCAATAAGGCTGAATTATATTGCATCTTCCAAGCGAGAACCCATGACAACTAAAGCCTTAAAATCAAGAAAGTGTTGTGTTATCATTCTGCCTTAAAACACAAGCAATAGGTCTTTGACAACTATGTCAACCTGCTCAGACTCAGTTGGCCTATTAACCATTTGGGAGGCTTTTACCCACCATCTACCAATGAAAGCAGTAAAGGTTTCCTTTGGCATTTGTTTTTCAACCTCTTAGTTGTAGGAATACTATTTCACAAACTCAGTACAAATGGATTCCCATGTTTGTTTCTTGAAATCCTCTAATTATATGAACCATGTCAGAGCCATGCCAGTGAGCGACTATAGAAAGAGCTGAGTAAGGAATCACCTTCCACTCCCAAGGGTCGAATTGTACCATCATAAATTGTCATATGGGTTTTAGGGCATGAATTTCCTTTGAATTTCTCAAAGTGGGGCGTTTGAAACCTAGGAGGAAGCCTTGCTTTGGGGAATGGGCTCAATTCCTTAACAACTAGGAATTTCTCCTTTTTCTTAAAGGGTTGCATGTCCCTTTCCATTTCTTGGTACTTATTAGTCATATCTTTGATGAGTGGATGTTTTTCAACCCCTTTTGAGAAAGGATCAACAGCAGGGGTGGCATGAGTGCTATTTCTACGATCAGATTGCGGATTCAGTACAATAACCTTATCAGCTAAAGTGTTAGAAGTATTTGAGGAATGATTAGTGGGTTGGATCCTAACTTGACTCAATATAGTCTAAACTTTACCTAGAATAGCTTATTCTTGGCTTTGTATAATTACAGTGAGGGTCTCTTATTGGACTTTCATAACACCTTCTTTTCTTTGCATAAAGGCAGCCAGTATGCTAGCAAGGTCAGTAGATGCAGATGCAGTACGTAGAGCAACGGGCGTGCTAGTTGGAGCACCCGTAGCAGTGGCTTCAGTAGCAAGAGGTGGGATGAGGTTATCTCTAAATCACATAATGACCTTTTAGGAAAAGGGAAAAATGAAGTATCAGCTTTTGAAAGAAATAAGGTAAGTCATGGTGCAGGCAGGTAAAGTGAAAGGTTTTTTATGTCTA
Source organism: Codiaeum variegatum (assembly GCA_948294925.1). Lineage (NCBI taxonomy): Eukaryota > Viridiplantae > Streptophyta > Magnoliopsida > Malpighiales > Euphorbiaceae > Codiaeum > Codiaeum variegatum. The sequence continues at coordinate 16,615 of CAOJBK010436576.1, read as the reverse complement.
GAACAATACATTTTGTCCAATTTCAGTTTTTGGATGTAATGATGCATCCATGTATGCATGAATGAAAAAGGTTTCATGATGTTAGTAATATAGAGTTCATTAGGGTACATGAGACCTAAGGTCAACTCTAATCATTACATGACAACTTGATGGTTTAATAGTTCCCCATCGGTTAGAGGTCTCGACACACCCAACCAGAAGAACCAAGGAGGCTTGAATGGGTCAAACAGTTATATGTACCTCATCATTCCAACTGAAAGGATCAGCTGGGGCAACCTGGAGTTGGATGATTTCGCTATCTGTGAAGCAATCCTAAGGAAGGAAGCTCACTGGATGCTACTCTTTATCCAAGTTTTTCTAATTCATAGGTGTATAGGAAGTGATGGATGAGAACTTACTTTTTCATGATTTTAGGCCAAATTTTTTTTTTTCAGAAAATAACCCTCTTAGTTTTTGGTTAGATTACCAAACGTCCCCAATGGAGTCGCCAGCTGTGAGGCTCTGCCTGAACGGGAATTTCCCCTCGAAGAGCACATCTGCAAACCTCTTGCAAGGCCCAGAGAAAACTTTTCGAATTGCGCTTCTAAGGCATCTTAGATTGTGGATCGGGTTCCCACATTTGTGCCTCCACATGTGTTCGTTGGAGTGCACATCGTTTGTGGAGTATTAGAGTCGCCACCTAATCTTTTAGAAAAATGGTTTTTCAAGGTGATTAAGAAACCCTTTTGTATTTAACTCCATTTTTGAAATTTTTAGTTTCTACCCAATTGGAAAAGCTATTCTTTTTGGAACCAAAGGTCATTCAGGGGTTCATGATCTGAAAAATATTTTAATAAAAATAGTTTCATACCATTTTAATTAAAACAAGAATTTATCCTGAGAAATCATGTAAGTTCAATTAAAATATAATTTTCGTGTATGCATGAACAAGATTATCGAATGAATGCATGGGCATGCCAGATTATGCAAGTGCCATCCATAAAGCTGTAAAGATAAGAGCATTTGCCAGAGGTCCTTCCTATAGCCCATTTCAGGTTCTAAGGAAGGCACAACACCCTAAAGAAAGAAATAAAATTAATACAATGAAAAATTGATAAATTAGGAGATCTCCCCTCTATTCTTATGATCTGGAATGAACACACATTCCCCAAATCCATACATCACACAGAACGTGAAAAGAACACAAGCAATCACAACATAATAACATTGCAAAGATGAATAACAGAATAAAAATGATAAAAATAAACAAAACAAAAAACATAATACGAATAAATAAAATAGAGATATAAACAAAGAAAAATAAAAGAAAAATTATTTTTTGAGTTGAAGCCGTGAAAGGCCTGCTGGCATTTCCATTTGAATGGGAATCAAACCCCATGCCGTTCTCCTTTCTCACTAAGGGTTGGGGTTGTTTTGGTAACAGAGGAGGTTGGTTTGTTCAGTAGCTAATTGATTTTAGAAAAATAATTAACCATTAGGCTATTAATCATTTCTTATCTTTGATTAATGAAAATGAATTTTGATTATATGTTCACCTAACAGATTTTAGAGTTTGGTTGATTTTAATTATGAAAATGGTTTTCATAAAAATGCCTTAATCTAAATTACAAGGGAATAATATTTGAAAATTGGTGTAAAACTATGTTTTGATTAAAGGAAACAGGAATATTGTACCGTAATTACCATTTTGCGCGGTTTGAAAATCGGAGGTTCTGACGGTTTTATGAAGCCTGAACAGGTCTTTATTGTGTTCAGAGAGTGTGGATAGATTGTCTAAACTTACTAGAAGTAGACTGGATCGGAGTCTAACTGGACGGATTGATCGCCTATTATGTCTGGAATTGAATTGTCTGACATGTATGTCATCTGAAAAACATGTTCTAAAGGCTTGAATTGATATATAAAGATGTAATATGATGTCTAAATAGTGTTTGAGATAGTGGTTTGTCATCTGGAAAATTAGTGAAAAGGTCTGAACCTTGGCTCTATTTAGGACGGTAAAATTTATAGAGAATATAATTAGAAAACCTTAAAAACTATTTAGCGCGTGTGTCACACACTCCACGCATGCGCGTGGGCCTTCACGCATGCATAAACTGCTTGACGCATACGTCTTGTAGTTCACACATGTGTGTGTTGTTTTGGGGCCTGGATTTGTTCTAGGCCTGATTTTTCTAGGTCTGGTTCGATTTAGTCCAATTCAATTTTTTTTTGGGTTTTCTAGGCTCATTTGAAGTCCAATTTGAGCCCAGTCATATCTGTTGGGCTCATATTTACAGGCCAGATGCAATGGTGCCAAAATGAGAGTTCACAAAAGCCCAAATAGTTTTGCAAATTCCTTAATTGTAGTCATATACTACTTTCCTTGAAGTCAGAACTCAATCAGTTTGAAAACATTGTACTTTTTCCCCTCATATTTCAAAGTGCAATAGAACTCCAATGTGTGCTCTCTATAAGCTGACATATTGATATTGAAGAAATTTTGCCACCCTAGAAGCTTAGTAAGCTTACGTAACTCCGAATGAAGTGAGTTCCCTCTAAACTTGCCCAATTAATAAGCCAATGAGGTAAAAAGGGCTGTTTGCTAAAAACTGGAACCTTCGCTGACTCTTTTTGTCATAAAACCTCAAATTTTGATGTCCAACAATGAAGGCATCATTAATTGGCCTTGGAGGAAAAAGTGGCACTGGTTGGTTGGCCTATTTGCATGATCACTTCTTTCCTTTTGGCTTTACAATAGCCTTTCCTTCACGATTTATAGTCATCTATTAACAATCACCAAAAGTAAAAACACAAATACCATATTGCATTTGTCACAAGTTAATGCCTATTTTAACCCATATATATAAGGGAAAAGGTTCAATTTTGACCACAACATTTATCAGGTATACCACATCACCCTTAAACATTTTTTAAGTATTAATTAAGCTCCTAACATTATGAAAAATGGTGCAAATTAGCTCAACATCTTTAATTTGATGATGTGGCACCCATTAATGGCATTGGGCTAATTTGTACCATTTTTTATAACCTTAGGGGCTTAATTGATCCTCCGAAAATATTTAGGGGTGATCTGGTATACCTGATAAATATTATGGTCAAAATTAAACCTTATCACTATATACAATATCAAGCAAACTTCCATTCCAACCATATGATAATGTCAAATTTCTTTCAAACAAACTTTAATATCTCATTTATGTACAAGCTCAATTATCAAAATATATAAATATCACTCCAAACTTCATAGTGGCATTATATCGAGCACATAGTAAGCACTAAGTATATGCAAAATATTTAAGCATTAATTCATGTACTTGCACTCTCTATGATAGCAAAACATCAAAATCAGCTCAAAACAACAATTCAATTTTCCAATTTAATTGAAAGACCCTCAAGAAACATGGTAAAAAGAAATTGGAAATTGATAATGGCCAATTATACTTACTTTTTTCTTTGTTTCTTGGATATTATCTTAGTCCAATGGAGCAAGAAGTAAAAAAAGTGACCGCAAATGAAGCCAAATCAAAGGGAAAATGGGAAATCTGGCACCTCATAGGCAATGGTTACGCTCGTGAGGATTGTCGGTGACCAAGCAGCAAAAGGGGAATTTTGGTCTAGTAAGCAGTAAGTGGTTCACGGGCAATCTTCACACCCGTGACCACTCTGATGCTCACAGTTTCACAAGGGTTTTCACATGCAATGTTCACACTCATGAAGATTGCCTGTGACCACACAATGTCCAGCTGAAAAAAGTGAAATTGCAGAAAAAAAAAAGGTTTGTCTTAGTACTTTGGGACTAGGATGAAGGGTGAAATATAACGAGCCTTACAGCGGAAGCAACAAAAGTGAAAGGATGAATCGTGAAAGATTCACATTCCGATTTTCAAAATTTTTTTTAAAACTGAACTTTGTTAAAACTCTTTCAACAAAACTAGGTTAGGAAATATTTCAAACTCTTTGAAACTTTACCCTAACTTAGGGTTTGAGTAAAATCATTTTGTCAAAACTCTTTTAACAAAATCATTTGAAATTTTCAAACACTTTTAAAATCAACTCTATTCAAAACTCTTTTAAAATGAAGGGTTTAGTCATTTATCAAACTATTTGATAAATTCCTAAACCAATGAAAGGTCCCATTACTTCAACCATGGACAATCTCACCAATTATGTGTAAAACACAAGTTGAACAAAGAAAGGTTTGAAGTAAAAATACATCTTGCCCTCCTTCGTTAAGCTCCTCAAGTGTGAAGCCTCTAGCTTGAGACATACCTAGCTTTTCTCAAAAGCTTGTTCTCCAATTCTCTTTAAAAAGCTTGAATCTTCTCTCTTTGGTTACCCAAATGTTTGATCCTATTTCTTTTACTTGAGAACTAGAGACTTGAGGATGTCTTTGGACTTTAATACTTCTCCGCACTCTCTTCTCAAATTAATATGATACATATAAGCTAATGGGAATCACCATTTGGTATGTGACTTATTAGGTTCATGTTCTAATTAGCTATAGGATAAAGAAAACCCTTTTCTTCCCACCAAGTGTGCTAACCTAATTCCACACTTAGTCCCATAAGTTGTGAGTGACGTCTAGAATAACATATCGCAACTACCCAATTAGAAATGAATGTCGGTGATCATATCTTGACATTTGCATGGACCACTCGATCATAATTATCGTGCACTTGAATCCATTCATTACGGATTCTTGATCTCAGCTAGGGTTGTGGAAGAAGCCAACCCTATGTGTTAGATCATATGACCTCTATCAGGTTTGAGTTCTCGATAAACCCGATTCCAACTATAAACTCTTTCTAATGAACCTTATCCATTATGGCCAGAGATTTGCATATTAAGAACAACTAGAAGTCATAAGATTCCTTCCTTGGTTACCTAAGTTAATAATTCATTTCTTGGTTAAACACTTATCCCAACATACCACTAATTATGGCCACCACAAGCCATATACCAATACATGACTAGCATCGGTATATAAGTAGTAACAAACCACAGCCACCATTATGCTAGATAACATGTCACCTCAAGTCTAAGGATTATATGCACAATCATAATCTAGATGATGTGATATTGATTAGTAGGTAACGACCCATGTATCCATCATCTAATGCCATTATTCAACTTACTCATCTCATGAGTGTGCTCACATGTTGTCACGACATCGAATGTTTGTAGCATGAGACTCGCTACCTCCATACCAATAAGTATTTAATACTCATCATAGACGATAATAGAGGTGATAGTCTTCCGAATTAATGGCATTCCTACCAATAATCCTATGACCATGAACAACCTTTAAATCATCTGTTAAAAGGGTAATCTATCACTCATATTCTCAAACTCTTTAAGAATAGATTCCCTATAGAATACTTAAGGGGCATATATACGTTCGATACAAGAAATGTTTTCACTTAAAGAACACATATACTTATGCCATTTAGGGTTTTTTTTTACATTCACATGTTATGTGTAAGCTCTAGGGCATAAACTGTTAACATAAGACTCACCCAAAAACTCTAGAGCCACCAAGAACTAAGAAATTGCATACCAAAGGAGTAAATCTGAGGTGGATTAACACATTTGGTTGTAAGATTGAGCAACATTATCAAGGGATTGGAGGATATAACAAGAATTCTCCTTGGGTTTCTTGGGTTCTTTCCTTCTTCTCTTAATTTTTTATTATTTCTTTGTTATTATGAGCTAAACATCACTTGTCTACCTAGATTAAACAAGTTTTAATTGTTTTGTTTGGATTAATCAATAGTTCTCTTAATGGAATTGAATTTTTGCATCAATTTGTGTCTTTAAATGAAATTTTATGCACTTTACCTGGAAAAGCATGCTTTCTTATAAAGGTTGTTGCTTTTTCTTTACTAGAGATAGAAAGATTAAGCTTAGAACACTCATAGGCACATGGTTTTATTTTGATTGCTAGAGATATTTTCATAAACACGTAGGGTTTTCTTTGATTCCTTGAAATGCTTAATGCTTTGCCTAATTGAATGGGTTATTGATGAGATTCTTTACTCATTACTTAGGGATTAGGGATTTAATTACTTGAGAAAGGGTTAAATTTAGTTTTGAAGGAATACCCATTTAATGCTTGAATGAAATTTCATTGAGTTGTTGATTCCTCTTGCAATTGTGATTAAAATGAGTCAAGGTCTGGTAGACACTCTATTTCATGGTTGTTTCATCCTAAGTCTTGCATTATTTTGAATTTATCCCATTAGAAAGTAGTTAGGATTTAGGAGTTTTATTTTTTAGTTTTTAATCAATTAAAATCAACATTATTGATGAACTAGACAATAGTTTCAGTAGATAGTACTTGCATCGATGTCTCTATGGATCATCCTTGTTACTACTATACTACCCAAACAATAGGTGCACTTGCCTAGATCCAGGGACGAGTTAGCCGTCGAGCTTTATAAATTGTAAAACCCCTGGTGTTGTCCCCAACAAACACCAGAAATCCAATATTCATGCTCAATCAATCATTAAATCATTATCAATTTCAATTTAAATCCCTAAATCATGTTTCTAAACCAAAGAAAGTAAAAATTGAATTTTAAAGACTTACTTGATAAAATTGCAAAAAACATTTAATTCCACCCTTTTCAATCAAAGAATTATGCAATGGGGGAAGAAATTATTTGCAATTATCAATTTTTAGATACTAGAAATGTAAAGATTGTGATAATGAAAAACATAGTGTTTGAGGATTGGGAAAATTCAAAATTTTGATTCAAAAATACCATGAGTGCACATTTAAAATCTGGGGTGCACGGTGCTATTTTCTTATGCGTACAGTGCGTGCAATGTATGTTTATCCCATGCCTACGAGTTATGAAGTCCAGAGACTCACACAGGGCAATTTTAATTTTGCACGGCCCGTGCCATTCTCTGGATCAATTTCCCTAATTTTCATTTTTAGTATAGCAACTCGCACGGGTCTGCACACGACTCCATTCCTGAGGCAATTTAGCCCGTGCAGGTCTCTATTTCAAAAATTTTTCAACTCACCTCATATACAAAAACCACACAGGGTTGGAAGTATTTGGCATGGCCCGTGCCTGCCCCCGTGCCAATCTCTGTTTCTCAAAATTTGCTAGAAAAATTTCTATCTTTTTCGTTTTGCTTACCACACTCTTGTATACTTTAAATTCCTGCAAATCATAACTAAAACCATACCCATGCATTATCTCTTTTTTATTATGGTTTTAAACTCAAAAGCAAATTAAAAACTACCTAATTTAGTGGGTTGCCTCCCACTTAACGCTTCTTTAACGTCGTCTTAGCTGGACTATTGCAAATGAACTCAAGGATCTTGAAGCTCAATGCTTTCAACTTCCTTGATTTCATACAAACTACCAAAATATTGCTTAACTCGATGTCCATTAACAGTAAATTTTTCATTAGTTTTTTTTAGTTAAGCAATTCTATCACTCCCGAAGGATACATATGAACTACCTCAAAAGGACCACTCCAACATGATTTTAATTTTTCAGGAAAAAGTTTAACATGGGAGTTAAAGTAAAAATTTCATACTTGGTCCGTAATGCTTATGAAGAAGTCTTCGATCATGAAGCACCTTAGTCTTTTCTTTATAGATACTTGCACTTTCATATGCCTAATTTCGAAGTTGATCCAATTCTAATAGCTATAATGATAATTGACAAATTATGCATTATTGTACCCTATTTTCTTGACAATTTTATGCTTTAAATTGAGTTTGATATGTTTGTTCTAAGTGTTTTCAGTTATTTTTAAGAAATAAATTAGAATCCAAGGTTAGGAAGGATTATTTTGAAGTTTGGGCTTGAAAGATGAAGAAAATGCATGAAAACGGAGCGAAAATGGTGGACAACACCTCCCACGGGTGTTGGCACGACCTTGCCAAGGGTAGCACAGCCCGTAGGAGGATGGAAACAGTTTGGGTAAGGTAGCAGCCTAACACGAGCCTTGTCAGGGCCGTGTCAGGGACCGTGGGAAGCTACTGCCTCCTATGGCGCTAGCTGCCACGGCCCGTGGTAGCCAGCAAACGCCCTTGGTAGGCCACTAGGGGAAGGAAGTAGCCTCCCACGGCCATGGTAGGTTACTACCCATCAACCCCATGCAGCCCTCTTATATGGGCGTTGGCACTGGCCATGGGAGCCGCTCATGCCAACTTGCGAGAACCTATTTTTTTCAGCAAAAATACTACAGAAATAGAATCCTATTGGACCTGAATTGCATATCTTGTTGGGTACACCTTTTATGGAAACTACTAATATTGTTATTCATGTTAAATATGGAAAATTAACTATGTTCGTACTTGGCCAAACTGTTGTGTTTTCTATATTTAATATCTTACACATCATAGCATAATTAACATGGAAAATTAACCTATTTATGAGTTTTGCTTTATTGACTGTGTTGATTCTGTTGTGAATGATATTATTTAGCAACATGTTTTTTTATTATGAGCTTGAATCCAAACTTACAATTAATGAAGGAACCAAACTTATAATTCTTGAAATTGTGGGTTATCTTGATAACTTGAATAATGCTAAAATAATTGAGAATGATGAGGTTGAGACTTTATGGTTTAATGAGGAACAAATTACTGAGAAGGAACCTTCTCAAAATCTGGACCTTAAAAAGCTCCCAAAAGACCTAAAGTTTGTGTTTTTATGTGAGAACAAAACTTTTCCAATAATTATATCATCAAAGTTAAGTGAAGAAAAAGAGAGTATAGTTATAGCTAAACTTAAGAGACTAAAACAAGCCATAGGTTAGGGTTTGAGTGATATAAAGGGTATTAGTCCTTATACTTGCATGCATAAAATAACCTTAGAAGAAGGGGTTAAGTCAAAAAGAGATATACAATGTCGGTTGAACCTAACTATGAGTGAGATAGTAAAATAAGAAGTCTTTAAGTTGTTAAAAGAAGGGGTAATTTATCCAATAATCGATAGTGAGTGGGTAAGACCGGTTCATGTAGTTCCTAAAAAATTGGGGATTACGATGATTAAGAATGAAAAGAATGAGTTAGTACCCATTAGGACGGTGACGAGGTGGCACATGTGTATAGAGTATAGAAAATTAAGCAATGCCACCAAAAAGGATCATTTATCTTTACCATTCATCGACCAAATGTTAGATAAGATAGTTGGCTATATATACTATTGTTCTCTTGATGGACTTTTAGGTTATTATCAAGTTGCTATTGTAGCGACAGAGCAAACCAAGACTACTTTTACGTGTCCTTTTGGCACGTTTTCCTTTAGACGAATGCCTTTTGGTCTTTGCAATGCACCGGTGACTTTCCAAAGATGCACGATGTCAGTATTTTCTAATATGATAGCTCACTACATTGAGGTATTTATGGATGACTTTTCTATTTTTGAAATTCTTTTGATGATTTCTTGAGTAAATTAGTTGTTATTTTAGAAAGATGTATTGAATGCAATCTTATATTTAGTTGGGAGAAAAGTCACTTCACGATTATCAAGGAATTATTTTGGGTCATATAGTCTCAATTAAAGGCATGGAAGTTAACACAGCTAAAATTGACTTGATTGCTAACTTACCCCCCTTCCCACATCTGTAAAAGGGGTAAGAAGTTTTTTAGATCATGTCGGTTTTTATATAAGATTCATAAAATATTTTTCCAAAATAAGTCAACCTTTGAGTAGATTATTAGGACAAGATGTTCCTTTTGAATTTGATGATAAATGCATGACGACTTTCCATACCTTGAAAGAGAGACTAACTTCTATACCTATTATTGTTTTCCCTGATTGGTAGTTACCTTTTGAAATGATGTGTGATGTGTCTAACTATGCATTTAGGGCTATTTTAGGACAAAGATTTGACAAAACTTTAAGAGTCATATATTATGCAAGTCTAACTCTTTCCGGCCCTCAATTAAATTATACCACAACTGAAAAAGAGATGCTAGTTGTTGTTTTTGCATTAGATAAGTTTAGGGTATAATTTATGCCGATCATTTTGCTCTAAAATATTTATTGACAAAACAACATGTGAAAATGAGATTGATTAGGTGGGTGTTACTAATTCAAGAATTTGATTATGAATACGTGATAAGAAGGGTAGTGAAAATGTAGTTCCTGATCAGTTATCTAGGCCACCCTTCCCATTCACTAATAAATATACATTATGTAAGACCACTGAGGATGTGGAAGCATTCCCAAATGGCCAATTGTTTGCATTGTCCCAAACTCCATGGTTTTTGGACATAGCTAATTTTCTTGCTTATGGTAAAGTTAGGAATAACATGTCATTTCAAGAAAAGAAAAGATTATTTCATATTTGCAAGTTTTATTTTTGGGATGAACCTTATTTGTTTAGAATTTGTAAAGATGAAATCATTCAACGATGTGTTCTTGAGGAGGAGTAGGTTAGTGTTTTAAAATTTTGTCATGATATGCATTGTGGTAGACACTTTGGAGGTAAGAAAATAGCTAACAAAGTCCTCCAAAGTGGTTTATATTGTCTTACTTTGTTTATAGATGCTTATGTTTATTACAAACATTGTGATAGATGGCAAAGAGTAGGTAACATAGGAAGAAGGAACGAGATGCCTCTTACTAATTTTATTATTATTGAAAATTTAGATGTATGGGGCATAGATTTTATAGAGTCGTTTCTTGTTTCCTTTGGATTACAATACATACTTGTCGGTGTTGATTATGTTTTGATGTGGGTGGAAGAAAATCCTACCCGGGCTAACGATGCAAATGTTGTAATTAGTTTGTCAAAGAATTTATCTTTAGTAGGTACAGCATGCCAAGAGTCATCTTTAGTGATGGGGGAAGCCATTTTTGTAATAAATTATTTAAGAAATTACTAACCAAACATGGTGTGAAGCACAACGTGGTGACTCGTTATCATCCTCAAATTTTGGGATAAGTTGAGGCCTCAAACATACAAATAAAAGGAATCCTTGAGAAAACGGTTAACTCATCGAGGAAAATTGAATGATTTTTTTTAACCCTAGTATTCTATATTGTCATTTTTTTAATCTTTAGAACATGTTTCTATATGTTTTTTGTTTCAATTAAATAGAAAATTTGAATTGTTATTTTGAGCTTATTTTGATATGTTGCTATCATAGAGGGTGCAAGAACATGAATTAATGCTTAAATCCTTTGCTTATACATAATTCTCACTATGTGTTCGATATAATGCCACTATGAAGTTTGAAGCAATATTTATATGTTTTTATCACTGAGTTTGTACTTAAATGACATATTAAAGTTATTTACTCTTAGAATTATTATGAATTTGTTAAGTTCTAAATCAGTCATGAATTAAAGTCATTTTTATCTAGAGATTGAAGCATGAAATAACCTTGATATGATTAAATTGTTGTTAATTCCATTATTAGGTTTAACTTTGGCTTGATTAAATTTAATTAACGATTATAAACAATTACTTGATCACCAATTGGCTTAAGTTAGGGTTTAGATGATGGAGCAAGAGTAGAAATCTAAACCTAGATTTATTCAAGTAAGATTCTAAAATGAATGGGCCATAAGTTTTAGTCTTAAATCCATTTATTTGGTGTGTGTGTGTGGGGGGGGGGAGGGGAGGACTTCATGATGGGAAAACTTCATGATCTTGATTGAGCTGAGAATTTGTTGGTTGAAAATTTTTAAATTACAGTTATTTGTAGCATTAAAAGTTTTTAAAAAAATTAAAAGTTTAAGCTTACAGATTTAATTGTTGTGAAACTAAGATTTTTGGTGAAAACATTTAAGTAAATCGTAGGATTTAACAAAGTCTTTTTGATATAGTATACATAGATTATGAATAAAATGAAAGTTTGCACTAAAAAGAAAATAATAAACAAGGAGCTTTGAAAATAATTCAATATTCCACTGGTTCTTGTTTTAAGCAAATGAGAAACAAATTTAAAAAGAAACTATGAATAATGCTAGTAGTTGGCTGATGTATGTGATAAGTTGAGTAACTGGGGGTCGGTACCACAAAGTGTTTACCTTCATGTCAAAAGGTTTATGATGAAATCAATTAAGTTGGAATCCTTGATGTGATAAAAAAATAGTAAAAGTGAATGTGCTTAAAGTATTAATTTGCATGATATATGTGTTATTTTTTAAAAGGATTGAGTTAATTCTTGAGAATGAACATTATAACTAACCTAAATTTTAGTTTTGTTTCTTGAAAAGAAGTTTTACTCATACACTTAGCTTAAATTTTAATGATTGATTATTCTATAGAACTAATAAAATTGTTGAAATCTAGTTTTAAGATCAACGTTTGGTTAACTTGGCATGAAAATTTTGACATTAAACTAAATAAGTAAGTTGAATGAGAAAGATTGAAACTCAGTTTTTCAAAAGTTTGATTTAAGAAAGTTTAGTTTTTCAAGTCATTTGTCATTATTCTATTTTTGCTTGAGGACAAGTAAAAACTTAAGTGTGGGAGAGTTGTTTTGTATGAAATTTTATATATATTTTCCTTTACATTTAGGTGTATTTTTGCCCAAAAAATTGAGTTTAATGTGTTTATCAAGTGTATTTTAGAGAAATTTAGAAAATTATGCAGAAAACACAGTTATTTAATCAAAAGTCGGAGTTCATAAATGAATGGAATTTCTTGGATTGAAATTTAAAGAAGTATTCTATTGCACGAGCCGGTGCATGGGCCGTACGAACTACTTAAAAAGCCAATGCCAATCTTTGTATTGAATCTCCCTAAGAACAAAAAATATTGACTTCTGCACGGGTCATAGAATGCAAAGTAGGCCATGTGCTTCCCCGTGACGTTCTCTGGATGAAAACGCTTCATGGGTAAATTAAAACAAATAAGTTGCACTGGACAGGAATTGTTTGCGCGCCTCGTGTGCGATTAAAATTGGGCCATGTGCGAGTAGTTTTATATTGAGTTGACTTCCAAATAAGAGTTGGAATCGAATTCGTTTTGAGATTTTTCACATCTAGATAACTTGTTTTTCTCTATTTATACAATGTTATTGAAGAAAAGAGGGGATAAATGATCCAAGTCATTATAAACAAGTTCTTGAAAGAGGATTGCTTTAGAATAGATTTAGAATTGCTATTTAAATTGTGTTTTCTCTATTTTTCATTATTTTCTTCAGTTTTTCATTAATTTAGTTCTTGTTAAAGATTGAAGTTGAATTTCTCTAAGGAGATTGGGATTTTTTGCCTTTTAATTGAGATTTATTCTTAACTTAATTGATTTATTTCTGGATTTTCTTTGCTTTAAGGGTATTAAGCATGATTTCTCTTAGAATTATTATTAATTAGTTGAGTTCTAAATCAGTTATGAACTAAACTCATTTTTGTCTAGAGATTGAAGCATGAAATAGTCTTGATATGATTAAATTTTTGTTAATTCCATTATTAGGTTTAACTTTGGCTTGATTGAATTTAATTAACGATTATAAACTATTGCTTGATCACCAATTGGTTTAAGTTAGGGTTTGGATGATGGAGCGAGAGTGGAAGTCTAAACCTGAAATTATTCAATTAAGATTTTAAAATGAATTGGATTCATAAGTTTTAGTCTTAAATCCTTTGATTAATGCATATTTTCTCTATATTACATCTATGCATGTGTTAGCTAGATTAGGGTAACTCTAGTTGAATGATTGTATTGAACAATGGATCGTTAAACCTAAGTAATTGAATTAATAGTTTAAAATCATAAATGATAGCCATGAATTGTCAATTTCTCTAAATGTATTCATATCATTACATACTCATAATCATTGTTTACTTGATTTATAATTTAATTATTTACTTACTTTTCAATCAAAATCTAAATCTCTTTTACTTTTACTTGCACTTTAAGATACAAAATTAATAAAGCTTAACAAACCATAATAATCAATCCTTAGGAGTACGACTTTGGGTTCTCATCTTGTGCTACGATAGCCCATATACTTGTGGTAACTATTTGTTAGAATATTTTAAGGCACACTTCCTCTTCCCAAATGTTTAAAGGGGATCTCTACATTCTGGCTATAATTGACTACTTTTCTAAATGGGTTGAAGCTGAAGCACTCAAAGTGGTGAAGAAAGAAAATGTGGTGGACTTCATCCTCGTCAATATCATTTATCGATATGGTATTCCACGTTATACCATTACTGATAATGGAACGGATTTCTACAACCAATCAATGGATAAGTTATGTGCTCAATTCAACTTTAAGCAACATAACTCTCCTATGTATCATGCACCAGCCAATGGTCTTATAAAAGCCTTTAACAAAACTCTGTGCAATCTACTTAAGAAGATAGTGAGTAGCTCTGAGAGAGATTGGAATGAAAGGATTAGAGAAGCTTTATGGTCTTATTGAACTACACATCTAACACCAACTTAAGCAACTTCATATTCACTTGTTTATGGTGTGGAAGTTGTTCTACCATTAAAATACCAAACTCCATCCTTAAGAATTGCTATTCAAGAAGGTTTGTCCGCAGAGGATAATGTGTGCTTACACCTTGAAGAATTAGAAGCTTTAGATGAGAAAAGACTTGAAGCACAACAAAGGTTGGAGTGTTATTAAGCCAGAATGTCTAAAGCAATTAACAAAAAATTAAAGCCTCAATAATTTCAAGTTGGAGATTTGGTTCTTGCAATTCGAAGGCCCATAATCATCTCACGCTGTTTTGGTACCAAGTTCCTTACAAATTAGGAAGGCCAATATGTTGTGCAAGAGGTCTATACTAATGGCTTTTACAAGATTATTAATAAAGATGGGTTACGAATTAGGCCAATCAATGGCAGATTCTTGAAGAAATACTATGCTTAAAGATCGGCAACGGTCCAAGCCTGCATGATTTAAAACTGTGAAAGGAAAAAAAAAATCTAAATTACATTTTACTTGATCTTTTGGAAGAAAGTAAATAGGCAGCTTGGACTTATACCAAGTTCAGTCACTCCAAAAAAAAGAAATTGAGCAATGTTTGTAAATCTTATTTGAACTACGTTTTGACTTTATCTTTCGTAAGAAAGTACGTAGGCAGCTTGGGTTTATTCCAAGTCCATAAACATAAATAAAAGATCATCATTATTCATTTAAGGTTGAAATTTCATCTTAAGGTAGTAATTAGCGATGCAATATGAAATCATTAGATAAAAAATATAAAGTTATGTTTTCTTATTGAAAAGCTCAAAGATATTTCTTATTACACAAATTTGTGAAGGAAATGACATAAAGCCAAAGAAAGATAATCTAAGGTTTCCACTGGAGATTCTTCAACTCATCAAAATCAGTTTCAAGTAACTCTCGAAGCCTTTGTAGCTTGTTCTTTTCCATAACATCATACACATGAGTCTTCTCAACTTTTGAAATCTCATATTGAATCTCAAAAACTTTACCTTGACTTTCTTGAGCAGTTTTCTTGATTGTGTCCAAGTTAGACTCAAGTTCCTTCTTCTTGGTATGCAAATTTTGGAGTTCATTTTCAACTTCAACAAGTTCATCTTGCAAAGAAGATTGATTTCTAATTGCTTCATTTTCAAGTTCTAGTGAAGCATTTAGTTCTACTTTGAGCCTATCTAGTTCCTTAGCTTAGCACTTGCTAAAATAGTTGAGTGGGGTCTAGATTCCTCCTCATTCACCTTCTTAATCTTTTGAATGATACCCTCTAAATGAGCCTTTGGAACTAAAGTGTCATTATTGTTGGAATTTTTCAACATATCAAGAAACTTACATATATCTTCGGCCATTGAAGGAATTTCAGATAAGGCCTAGAAACATCAAAATGATTGGGATGATGATGTGCTTTTGATGATCTCCTCGAGTTGTTCATTTCTTATTGTGTATCATCATCAATACATACTTTGGAGATATGTTCCATAGACTCCACGGGCCAATCAAGTGCATTTGACACTATCTGGAAAGCTTAAGCAGAAAGTACAGTATCATCTACATCCTTAAACTTTGTATCCAAGTTAGGGAGTGTATCCTTTAAATAAATAAATAAAAAAATAAAAATAAATAAGTATTTAAAAAAAAAAGAAGAAAAAAATACTAATGAAAAAAAAAGCAAACCAGTATATCATATGGAATAATTAGGAAATTGATAGCCGCCTGAAAATCTATTGGGTCTCCAAGAATCCATAACTTGGGTTTTTTTGGTCTATTCCAATGACATTCAGAATCTTCTTGTTCACTACTCAAGCCATTCAAGGGCCTAGTAACAAGTTGTGTCGAAATTAACTTGCTAACACTATTATTAGATGAAATAGTTATAGTTTTCCCTTTTGATGGATGATTGTTTTTAGCTTGACCTTCACAGGTAACTTGGGCTTCTTTTTCCTTTAAAGTGCTTTTCTATGACACTTGAGAATAAAGCCCATTAATAGGCTTTACAGTAATGACACTAGGAGATTGTCTATCATCATTGATTGTCTTTAATCGAATGACCATTCTTTGATCTTTTTGAGGAGCTTGAAGCCATCTTTGTTGGGGTTGTATGCCCTAGAGTATGTACATTATGTATATATTTGTAATCTGAATTCCATTTATGGCTTAATATATATATATATATATATGTTTTCGTTTAATGATTGATTTCATTTCAGTGCATTACGTATATATGTT
>CAOJBK010435731.1:0-10639 GCA_948294925.1 Codiaeum variegatum | reverse complement strand
CAATTATAATTTATATATGTTCCATTAGCATTTTGTATTAGAACCTATTCTTAAGAGGTTAAGAATATGAGTGATAGGTTCGTGTTATCATTATGCTATAAAACATGTTCGTGGTCATAGAGTCATCAATTGGGACATCGATAATTCGGAAGTCCATCACCACTATTGCCATCCATTATAAGTATGTGATACTTATGGTAATAGAGGTAGTGAGTCTCATGCTACAAACATTGGCCACTCATGTGATGAGTGAGTTGAACAAGTGACGTTAGATGATGAATACATGAGTTTTACCATAGTCAATATTTAATTGTCTAAGTCATAGTTGTGCATATAATCCTTTGAATTGAGATAGAATTCATCTAATATATTGGTGGGTGCAGAAGTGCTACTGCTTATATACTCTTACTAGCCACGTGGGGGTATATGGCATCTGGTCACTGTACTTAGTAATCTATTGAGATAAATGTTCTCCAAGAGAGAATTCATTAGCTTGGGTAAATAAGTAAGGATCTAAGACTTCAAGTTCACCTTGATATAAAATCCTTGGCCAAGGTGGAAGTGGTTCACTAGAAAGTGTTTCTAGTAGGAAACGAGAATGTCGAGAAGTAGAACGTAGAAGTAGTCATATGATTGAAGCATATAGAGTGTGATGAATCCATGACTCTAGCTAAGATCAAGAATCCGTAATGAAGGGATTTCAATGCATGGTGGCTATGTCGATTGGTCCATGCTTATATGTTCATTGACTTGGTCATCAATATTCATTCTTATTTAGGTAGTCACGATATGTTTGTTAGAAGTCACTCATGACTTACGAGACTATGTTTTGGGCGGGATTCTATACATAGACATAGGAAAAGTGTTTTCCTATCTCGTTGCTATTTAGGGCATGAACCTAATGAGTCACACATCGAAAAGTATTGAGCGAGCGTTGCGTAAAGATATTATAATTAATATTCAATTGAAGTGTTCAATTAACTATTAATTATAGTTGAATTGAACTTGTGATTAAATTCACAAAGACGCCTAGCATGTCTTGAAGTTCATTTCAAAGGAAAGTATTTCAATTTAGTCCTTGTTCTATGAGATACAAAAAGTGGAGGATTAAATTGAAATTTGGACATAATTAATTAAGCAAAGTGTGATTAGTCATGAGATGACTAAGTGCAGAATTTTCCACTAAATTGATGAACATAACTCACCTTCCACTTAGGCAATGTAATGACATGTGTTTTCATGCAAAATACCAAGTTATGACAAGTGCCTTAGTAAGTGGAAGTGATTAGTGACTCATTTAAATTAGTGAAATCACTCCACTTATAAAAGGCAAACTATTTTACCTAAGTAAGTAAGCAAGCAAGCAAGCAAGTGTAGAAAAATGTAAGTGAAAAACTGAAAAACATTTTCCAGTAAAGTGCAGAAAAATGTAAGTGAAAAACTGAAAAATATTTTCTAACAAAGTGCAGAATAATGTAAGTGAAAAAACTGAAAAATATTTTCTAGCAAAGTGTATAAAAATGTAAGTGAAAAAATTGAAAAATATTTTCTAGCAAAGTGCAGAAAACCAGAACTTGAAGTTGAGAAATTTGAAGAGTTCAAAGGTTTTCTAACTTAGCGTTTTAGAAACTTACCTTTGCTAAGGAAGTCCAAGTACTTGATACACTCATTTGCTCTTTAACTTGGAGATTAAGACTTGAACCCAAGCTAAGGGCAACCTTGAGAGATCAAAGGTGTCAAGTCTTGCCTCAAGTGAAGGGACCTCAAGCTTGCTCAAGCTTGGTGTGAGGTAACTAGAGGCTTCACACTTAGAGAGCTCTATAAAGCAAAAGGAGAAAGGTATTTTGATACTTTTCTTAGCATGCTTTGTGTCATTGTGTTTTTCATAAAATTGGTAGATCAAATTGATGGGTTTTTAAATGTGGTCCTAATGTTCAAATGTTTTATCAAAGAGTTTGATATATGCATGTGAACAATATGTTAAAAATGTTTTAGAATAAATTTATAATGTTCATATGGTTTTTCAAAAAGTTTGAAAACATGCAAATGAACATTCTTGTTTAAAGAGTTTAAACAAAAGGTTTTAACTTTGAAATTTTTTTAAAATGACATGTTTTTCAACTTCCGTTGCATGACTTGCATTTCTTTTCAGTGACTTACAAGATTCATGTTCTAATTAGCAATGGGATAAAGAAAACTCTTTTCTTCCCACCAAATGTGTAATCCTCATTACACTCTTAGGCCCATTAGTTGTGAGTGGCGTCTAGCATAACATATCACGACTAACTAATTAGAAATGAATGCTGGTGATTTTATCCTTGACATTGCATGGACCTCTCGATCATAATTTCCTTGCACTCGAATCCCTTTATTATGGATTCTCGATCTTAGCTAGAGTCATGGAATAGTATATACTAGATCATATGACCACTATCCATTTTGAGTTCTCAGTAAACTCGGTTCCTACTAGAAACTCTTTCTAGTGAACCTTATCCACCCTGGCCAAGGATTTGTATATCAAGTACAACTAGAAGTCCTAGAATTCATTCCTTAGTTACCCAAGTTAATGAATCCTTTCTTGGTTGAACACTTATCCCAACATTTCACTGATTATGGTCACCACATGACTAGCATTGGTATGTAAGCAGTAACAAACCATAGCCACCGATATGCCAGATAACATGTCACCTCAAGTCTAAGGATTATATGTACCATCATGATCTAGATGATGTGATATTGACTAGTTAGTAACGACCTATGTATCCATTGTCTAACACCACTGTTCAACTTACTCATCCAATGAGTATGCTCACATGTTGTCACGATATCCCATGTCTATAGCATGAGACTCACTACCTCCATACCAATAAGTATCTCATACTTATCATGGATGACAACAGAGGTGATGGTCTTCTGGATTAATGAGGTCCCTATCAATAATCCTCTGACCATGAACAACCTTTAAAGTATTTAATAAAGGGCAATCTATTACCATATTCTCAAACTCTTTGAGAATAGATTCCATTACAGAATACCTAAGGGACATATATACATTTGATATAAGGAATAAATTCATTTAAAGAACATATATACTAAAGCCAATTAGATTTTCATTTACGTTCACATGATGAGTGCAAGCTCTAGGGCTTACACTGCTCACAGAAAAATACCAATTTATAGATAAGGAGGGATTTAGGAGTTTCAGAAATTAAATCACAATTTTAATTTCTGATAACTCTTAAAATTGTCATATAATTACAGGAGTTACATGCTTAATTTTGAGAATTAACTATGAAAATTGGTAGAAACAGAAATCCGCATGGCCCTAAAAGCACATCAACACGAATCATGTGGTTACTTATCTTGACCATTCATTTTTTTGACACTTCAGTCCAGAGACTCATATGGGTCTCTGCACACCTTGTGCAAAACTAGTTTTGCTTCGTATGGTCAGCAATTTCAGTCTAGTAATTAGCACGACCCATAATCAAATTCGTACGGCCCGTGCACTGCCCCATGCAAATCTCTGTTTCTTAGCAACGTTTGTATAGAGATCTGCACCAGCCTAAGACTTGCCATATTATGTTTCCAATTCAAAAAAAAAAGGAGAAAAAATTTAGGCTTGTCTATGCCCATTGTTTTTGGACTGGCTTTCGTGTACAGGGGACGTACGGGCACAAGTGGAAATTTTTGGCTTTTTATGGTCGGGATTTGCACCCCTACCCCCCTGCGCATGTGGAGAGAGCCTCTCCTCAAAGACTTGCTATCCTCTATAAAATAAAAGCTTATATATAAACCAACGATTGGTTTCATATTTTTTCAATGTGGGATTAAGTCCCATTTCCACCATTTTAGCCATGTCAAGTGTGTAACTTTGTGAGGCAATTTCTCATTCACTATTCCACCATTTTGAGTGTATAATATATCATTTTGAAGCTCTCATGACATAGTTTCTGAAACGTCCAAGACCTAACACTTTTACTAAGTGGGTCCCACTAAAAATGTGACTCAAAATAGCAAAACATCATGCTATTTTCCAACAATCCCCCACTTGAATGAAAGTTGGTAGCAAAATAAAATCGCTTAGTTTTTGACACCAAAAAATTTTGAATGAATTGAGTTCATTGAATCTAAACCTGCATAGGATAGGCAGGTGTTACCCTTTGAACCTCCCTTATGAAATATATTTACTTTACTTGCTAATCAGTAGATATGATATCTTTGAACTGTTCTGTCGTTCGTGTAAATGATGATATATTACACACAGGATTCTTTTCTAACGTTGTTTATTTCTCGTGGTTATGCTAATTTTGACCCTAAACATCTTCCTAGTTCTATAAGAGTTTTTAAGAATTGTGCCCTAAACAATTCCCTTTGAAGCAGCCCCACTTCTCTCTCACTTAGGTGATTTCTTATGAATCATTAAGAGCATTACTTAACCTCATCTTCACTACATCACTATTTCATCATAGGAATGGACATGAGGATAATCCCCTACAATGATCTAATTAGGTGTCTTACTTGTAGGTTGTCCCTTTGAACCTAGATCTTAGGATTTCTAGTCAGTTAGGTTGGGTTTCCTTTGTATTTACCTTTCAACTAATGGACATTAGTCCCATTTCCCTAGATGACTTCTCTACTAATTCTCTGTTTAATCCTTTGGTTAACGGATCCACTATGCTATTCTTTAACTTTACATAGTCAATGGAAATAACTTTAATAGAGATTAGTTGTCTAATGGTATTATCTCTACGATGAATATGTCTAGTCTTACCATCGTATATGTTGCTTTGTGCCCTTCCAATAGCTGATTGACTGTCACAATGTATGCATATTGTTGGCATAAGCTTTGCCCATTTTGGAATACCCTCTAGGAAATTTTAAAGCCATTCTGCTTCCTCACCATATTTGTTTAAGGCAATGAATTCTGATTCCATTGTAGACCAAAAGATTACCATTTGTTTAGAGGATTTCCATGACACAGTCACACCAACTAGTGTAAACACATAGCCACTAGTAGACTTTGAGTCTTTCATATCTGAGACCCAATTAGCATCAGGATATCCTTATAATACTAATGGTTCTGTTGTATAGTTTAGTCCATAATCACGAGTGTATCGTAGATACCTAAGTACTCTTATAATAGCTTTCTAGTGATCCATAGCTAGATTACTTGTATATATTCTGAGTTTGCTTGTTATATAGGCTAAGTTTGGTCTTGTACAACTGGTTAAGTACATTAGACTTCCTATAACTCAAGCATACTCCACTTGAGAAATGTCTTCTCCTCTATTATTTCATATATGCAAGCTCGTATCTAAAGGAGTTCTTGATACGGCTGTATCATCTTTGCTAAACTTACGAAGAATTTTATCTACATAATGAGCTTGAATAAGAGTGATTCCTTTTGAAGTCCTGGAGATCTTGATTCCTATAATGACATCAGCAAGCCCTATGTCTTTCATGTCAAATTTAGACTTCAACATATTCTTAGTAGACTTAACCATGTGCTCATCACTTCCGACAATGAGCATATCATCAACGTAAAGACATAAAATGACATAGCCATTTTTTGTCTCTGTGACATAAACACATTTGTCACATTCATTGATTTTGAAACCACTTGTGATCATCGTATGATCAAACTTTTCATGCCATTATTTTGGTGCTTATTTTAAGCTATATAAAGACTTCACCAATTTACAGACTTTCCTTTCTTGTCTAGGGACAATAAAGCTTTTAGGTTGTTTCATGTAGATTTCTTCATTCAAATTTCCATTTAGGAAAGCTATTTTACATCCATTTTATGTATCTCAAGATTGCACAATACAGTAGTGGCAATTATCATCTGAATGGAGTTTATTCTCATTACATAAGAATATTTATCAAAGTAGTCTAGGCATTCCTTTTTCCTATAACCTTTAATTACAAGTCTAGCCTTGTATTTATCAATTGTTCCATATGCTCTCATTTTCCTTTTGAAAATCCATTTGTACCCTAACGATTTACAACCTGGAGGAAGATCCACTAACTCCCAGGTATGATTTTGCAAGATGGATTCAACTTCACTATTTATGGCCTCTTTCCAAAGAGGGCCTTTAGGTGAAGTTACAGCTTCCTTGAAGCTTTCAGCTTCACTTTCGAGTAAATAAGTCAAAAAAATTGGACCAAATGATTTTTTGACTCTTGCCGTTTTATTACATCTAACCTCAACCTCTTCTTCATCTTCATCATGTGTTTCTCCTTCTAGTGCATCTACTTGATCTTCATCTACACTATTTTCAACAATAGTTTCATGAGATCTTTTTAATGCATTAGAATTGTATGGAAACACATTCTCAAAGAATGATGCATTCCTTGATTCTATTATCATGTTCTTGTGAATGTATGGGACTTTAGACTAATGCACAAGAAATCGATATGCACTACTATTTTATGCATAACCAATGAAAACACAATAAATGGTTTTCGGTCCTATCTTTACCTTCTTAGGAGGAGGTACAACTACTTTAGCTAAACACTCCCACACTTGGAGGTATTTGTAAGAAGGGACTCTGTTTTTCCATAACTCATATGGAGTTTTCTCTTCTTTCTTTCGGGATATCTTATTTAAAAGATAATTTACTGATAACACAGCTTCACCCTACATGTTCTGTGTTAAACCATAACTTATAAGCATCACATTCATCATTTCTTTTAATGTGTGATTTTTTCTTTCAGCAATCCCATTGGATTGAGGTGAATAAGGAGGTGTGACTTGATGTATGATTCCATTTTGCTCATAAAAAGTTTCAAATGGAACAACATAATAACCACCTCGATCGCTCCTTAACTCTTTTATTTTCTTATTGAGTTGATTCTCAACTTCATTCTTATAGAGAACAAACTTCTTTATGACTTCATCTTTACTTTTCATTAGATACACATAATAAAATTTTGTGCTATCATCAATGAAAGTGATGAAGTACTTTTTACCACTTCTAGTTTGAATTGACTTAATATTTCACACATCGATGTGAATCATTCAAGTGGTGATGTGGTTCTCTCAATCGTTTGGAAAGATGACCTTATTAGTTTTGCCTCAACACAAGTCTCACACTTATGTTTTAAATCGATTTGGAAATTGGGAATGTGATTCATGTTAATTAATTTTTGCAAAGAATTAAAATTAACATGTCCTAATCTACCATGCCATAGATTAGATAACTTAGGCAAGTAAACAAAAGTACTAGCTTTATTATTATTCAATTTTGATTTGATAGTCATTACATTTAACTTAAAAAGCCCTTAACTCTCATACACATTCCCTTCTTAGAAAAAACAGCCCTATATAACTCAATTACCATCTTGAACCCGCGCTTGTTCAAGAGCGATCGAGAAACCAAGTTTCTTCAAATCTCAGGTACATATAATATGTTGTTCATAGTCAGCTCTTTGCCAGAGGTCATCTTTATAATCACCTTTCCATGACCTTCAATGTCAGAAGTGGTAGAGTTTCCCATAAATGACTTTTCTCCATTGTTCACAACCTCAAATGAAGAGAACATTTCCTTGTTGGAGCACACATGCCTAGTAGCTCTAGTGTCAATCCACCATGACTTTGGATTGGTATCAAGCAAGTTGACTTCAGAAATCATGGCATAAAGGTTGATGTTTGAGACATCATCAGTTATGCCTTCCATAATATTTTCCTCTTGATTTCTCTTTGACAGTCTACACTCTGAATCCTTGTGACCCTTCTTGTCACAATTGTAGCATTTCCCTTGGAAATTGGCTCGCTTTTCGGAGATTCCTCCCTTTGGTTCCAACTTGGACTTCTTGTTAGCCTTTCTGCTTTTTTGACTTTGCCCATGCTCCACCACATTGGCTTTAGCCACAGTAACATTGCCCCTCCTTTCAGCCATTTTATTGTCCTCCTCAATCCGGAGTTTAACAATCAGCCCCTTAATATTCATTTCCTTGCGCTTATGCTTCAAGTAACTATTGAAATCTTTCCAAGCAGGGGTAACTTTTCAATGATGGTCGCCACTTGAAAAGTTTCACTCAGCACCATACCTTCAGTAAGGATTTCAAATAGAATTATTTGTAATTCTTGCACCTGACTTATTACAGTCTTAGAATCTACCATTTTATAGTCTAGGAACCAGCCTGCAATAAATTTCTTAGTGCTAGCATCCTCAGTTCTATATTTATGGTCTAAAGACTCCCACAATTCTTTGGCAGTTATGTTCCCTATGTATACATTATACAAGGTATCACTAAGTCCATTCATTACATAATTTCTACATAAGATATTAGAATGGTGCCAAGTGTCAATTGTCGTAGCAATTTGAACATCAGTTTCCCCTTCTTTGGGCTTGGGAGCATCTTCGCTCAAGAACCTAGCAAGGTTCAAGGTGGTAAGGTAGAAGAACATCTTTTGTTGCATTTTTTGAAATTTTGTCCATTGAATTTCTCTAGCCTTTCCGCATGATTAACCGAAATTAGCACAGTTGTTGTTTCTTTCACCACAGAGGTGACAGCAGTACCATTCATGATAAAGGCGATAAGAGTAGTTGCCATATAGGCATTCACCACAGCGGTTTTAGGAGGGATTTATCCATCCAAATTAGTTTCCATTTCACTGAATCTGTTTTAAGGTTGTAGGGAAACCAGAAAACCAATACACAATTGATTAGTTTCTATTTAAGATTGTTGAATCAAAATCAATACACAATTGATTAATTTATGTTAGAAAAATTAACATGAGCTATAATAACATAAATTTACAGCTATAGTAAATTAAATTATACAATTAAAATAGTTACAGAATATTATTACAACAGTTTAATTTTTCACAGCAATAGAAATGAAATTACAATTGTAAAAAATTTTGATCAAAATAGAATGAACTAAAGGATGAACACATAGATTAGAATTATGAAAGCTGCAAAACTAAAACAAATTCAGTTTGTATAATCCTCCAAGAAAATTCTCCAGGAAATTTGTTAGTAATCCAATTATAATAAAGAAGAAAATAATTGAAAACCAAACTGCATAATTGTTAGTTCAAATAGAAACATAATAATATAATTAACTAAATAAAATAAAAGGTAAGGAAACTCGAGGCTTGTACAAACAATCTCCTTAAAACAGATTCACCACCTCTATTTGTTGTAAGTTTGAATGGTGTCCGTTTCCTAGGATACAACTAGTATCAAATTCCTTTGCTCAGCAATAACAAGGAATTCTAGCGAACTTGGCAACGTATTAACCCAAACCGAGAGAGTTTTGAGAGAAAACAAGTGCAGAAAACTATATTTTCTGTGTGTGAAATCTGTTTGATTTTTTGGTTATTCTTGTGATTATTTTCCAAAGAGGAGAAACGCCAATTTATAGCCAAGGAGGGATTTAGGAGTTTCAGAAATTAAATCATAATTTTAATTTTTTGATAACTCTAAAAACTTTCATATAATGACAGGAGTTACACACTTAATTATGAGAATTAACCTTGAAAACTTACAGAAAACAGAGATCCACACGACCCTAGAAGCACATCTGCATTGCCTGCGTGGTTACTTATCTAGGCCGTGCATTTTTTTTCTACTTCAATCCAGAGAGTCGCACGGGTCTCCGCACGGCCCGTGCAAAACTGATTTTGCCCTGTGCGATAAACAATTTAAGTCTAGTAATTGGCACGATCCATAACCAAATCTGCACAGCCTGTGCACTCCCCCGTGCGAATCTCTATTTCTTAGCAACTTTAGTACATAGATTTGCTCGGGCCTAAGGCTTTACCCACACGGTCAAGGCCCATGGTGTTTGGACTGGCATTCGGGTACATAAGACGTGCAGGCATGAATGGAAATTTTGGGCTTTGTGTGGTTGAGATTTTAACCCCACCTATTGAGCGCGTGGAGAGAGCCTCTCCCCAAAGGATTATTATCTACTATAAAATGGAAACCTATATATAAATCAATAAATGATTTCATATTTTTTCAATATGGGATTAAGTCCCATTCTAATATTTTAAGCATGTCACGTATGTTACTTTATGAGACAATTTCTCATTCATTATTCCACAATCTTGAGCGTAAAATATATTACTCTT
This sequence comes from Codiaeum variegatum, assembly GCA_948294925.1. Taxonomy (NCBI): domain Eukaryota; kingdom Viridiplantae; phylum Streptophyta; class Magnoliopsida; order Malpighiales; family Euphorbiaceae; genus Codiaeum; species Codiaeum variegatum. The sequence goes on along the minus strand of CAOJBK010435731.1, from coordinate 549 downwards.
TTCCAACATTTAATTTAATCCAATTCTAATTATATTTAATTAAAATTGGTTAGAATGAGTAATTAATTTAAAGGGAAAAAATTATTATATTTGCGAAAATGCATTTTAAAATGAAAAATTTAAATAAAAAAATATTGTTATAGTTATCCGTTAAAAATTTAAATAAAAAATAAAATTATTTTAAATTATACTAGCATTTTTCATTGCACACGATGCGTACGTGCATTATTGAACATCAATTGATAAAATTTAAATTTTTAAAAGTGAATAATTAATTTAATTTTTTTATTACTTTATGTAAACATTCAAATAAAAATAAATTATACAATAATAAAAAAATAAATATATATATAATTTTTAAGATAATATTTTATGATATATATTTTTTTATATTTTAAAATAGATATTTTATTATTTTTTTCTTCTTATATTTTGTAAGGTAAATTTGACATTACTACTTAATAAATAATATAAATATTAATTTAAAATTAATTAAAATATAATTAACTTTTTTTTTTGAATAATCTTGTGAATTTCATTAGATGTCAT
>CAOJBK010435503.1:0-12782 GCA_948294925.1 Codiaeum variegatum | reverse complement strand
AATTAATTAAGAAATAATTCAATTTTCAGGCGTTTTTACGACTGTGTGATTTTCCTTTACACTCTTCCCTGCGTCAATTTATTTCTCTGAAAATCAATTGCATTACTAGTGTGTTGTTGGTTTATGTTGTTTAAACTTTGCTAGAGATAGATGGTTTAAATCTAGAACACTCAAGAGTTTAATAGGATTTTTGTGTCTGTTAGAGATAGATTCACAAACTCCTAGGGTTCACATATTTTTCATTAAATCTTCATGCTTTTTCTAATTGAATAAGATTGAGAAGAGATTCTGTCTTATTACTTAGGAATTAGGGGTTTGATTACTTAAGAAAGATTTAAACCTAGAATTGATGAAAAATCACATTTAATGATTGATTGATATATTCGTTGATGTGTTGATTTACTATGCAATTTGAGTAATACAAGTTGAAGTCTAGGTAGATTGCTTTAAAATCTATTTTAGTTTCCATATTTGATTTGCAAGTTTCTCTGAATTTTGTTAAGTCTTTGTTAATTTAATTTCTTAGTTCGTAAAATCCAAAATTATTGCCGGCTAGACAATAGAATATGAGACTGAGTTGGTGTTTGGTTGAACAAATTATAAAGAAATTCTCTTGGGAGAACGATACCGGGACTTACCGATTTTTTATTACTAGATACGATCCCGTACACTTGCGGGTGTGAAAACTGAGCATAAATATATATATACAACAGAAGAAAAAAAAGTAAGCTTGAAAAATACACATCAGACAGAATCATCCCAATTAGCTTAAACTACTATAGAATAATCAATGCGAGACATTCATGCTAGTTGAAATAGAAAATGCTTCCTTCGTCCATTAGTAAAAGAATTATCAAGCCAAACCAAAAGAGGACAATGATCCGATTAGATTTTGGGCAAATACATAACTTTAGCTTCAAGGAAGCAGTCTTTCCATATAATATTGGTCAGTGCTCGATCTAGACAGGCTCCCTTAAAGGTGTCAGTTTCCAAACCTCTAGTCCAAATTAAAGGTGATCCATGAAATCCCAAATCCATTATATATTGAGAAAAAATCTAGGTATGAAATAAGGAACACCTTCTAACCATATTTAAGTTGCTAGAGGAAGTTTCATCAGCTGCAACAATAGAATTGAAATTGTTAGCTACAAACCAAGCCCTTGTAATGTTCAGCTTTCTAGCATCTAAATTCTCCCAAAGACTTCTCCGAAGAAAGCTATCTAAACTCCCATAAACTATAGACAAGAACCAATTTAGTCCACTAGCTTGGTTTATCTTCATATGAACAAATTGAGGATTTGTTTCAATAATCGTCAAGTTGTACATATTCTGCCAAAATACCCAAATGCCACCACTGAAGCCAACTGCCTCTACTCTCAGCCAATGATCATAATTAAGCTTTTTACAAAATAAGTTAGCATGGTAACCACTAACCTTAGGCTCAAGGCCCTAATATCCCTAAATTATAAGTGCAAATAAGATCATTCAGAGCACGGTAGAACTCCTTTGAGGTAGCACCTTGACAATTCCATACTAAAATATCAATAAAAAGATAAAAACCATATAAAAACAAAACTACTATGCACACTTTATACAAAGAAAACAATAAGAAAAAAAAACTTCATCCTTGAGTTTATACAAGCTCTGCGGGTGACCTCTCTCCCATCGCATCCTCTTCAGCTATTCTAGCTTCAATCATTATATCATTATTTACTCCTTCGCCCATCGCAACTAAATTTTCTCCAAATGGGTCTTGATGGTGTTCAGGTAGCACAAAACTATTACTTTCCAACTGTTCCACTTCATGCACATTATAATGCACTTCTCTATGAATCGCTTGAGAGCCTTCACATCCTCTCATCACCATATACTTCATCATTTCTACTGCTTGATTAAGCCGATTTGTATTTTTAGGGACACTTTTATTACTCTTTTGTCGAACAGGACCATTTCTGTCCATAGCCCTACATCCCCCCCCCCCCTACACACCACCACCACCACCACTCCCCCTCATTCTTTTTCTGCCTGAATTCCCTATGAGAGCCATTGCTCACCTAAACATTAGGACGTCTTCCCCTTTGAACCCCTACTCCAGAAGTTAAGTTAGGTTGATCATTAGGAAGGATGTAATCAGGGAGAGCTACATTGCTCTCTTCAAAATCATGCCCATCAACCTCCTGCAACATTGGAAATCTTGATTTCTGCACATCATTACTTGTCAACGATGTTGTCTAATTACTATTACTATGATTAATCCTTCTTCAAGCATCCCCTTTCTCCTCATTCTACTTCTTTTCCCTTCTGCTAGTCCTTTTCTTAGCTAACATCCAAGGACCATAACTCTCAACAATTGCTGGACCCACCATCTTATTCACCCTATTTCGACGAGGCTCAAAGGTCACACTCGCTGCTCCTACAAGCCTCTCTTATTGCACCTCCTTTATTTGTCCCTCATTGTTCTTCTGTATCAAGGGATAATTATCATCTCTATGTCCATACTTTCCACATTCAAAACATATTAGATATATCCCCTCATATTCAATCTTGAGAACCACTTTTCTCAATTTAAATTTCGATAATAGAGGCTTAGTCAAGTCAACCTCTACACATATCCTGGTGAATTTTTCACGAGAGGCATATTCAGTTGCTTCATCAATCTTCATAGTCCTCCCAATCTTATATCCTATTTTCTATAAGAAATCATAATCATATTATTCTATAGGTAGTCCCAGGATCCGAACCCACACTGTAAGGGAATTAAGCACATCAGAAGTAAGGTCAAAATTTAGGTACCATTGTCTACTGTCAGGTAATGATCAATAATCATCCATGACCCCTTATAATAAGTAAACTGATAATCATCAATGGGTTCAAATTTTACTATAAAATAGTTATTCTTAATTGCAACAAGTTCAAATTCAGCTTTAGGTCTCTATAACTCTTTAATCTTTCTTAGAAGGAAATTATAACCAATGGATTAACCTAAAAGTCTAATCATAAGGGTCTTCTGCCAAGGTTCACGTAGCCTAGCTTTGTTAACTTTAGATAAATAAATTGATGGCCACTTCTGATCTTATTCCTTAAGTTCTACTTCATCATCAGAGATCTTCTCTAGTAATTCCACATATGGGTCTTTCAGTTCCTTTCCCAGTAACTTGTCCCTAAAGGAAGGGACATGTTCAGTCTAGATATTAGCATGCATAGTAGCATTCTTTATAGGAGTTTCTTCAACTAAACTCAGTTCCTCCGCATCCTCAATTTTTGTTTCTACCGAGTCAAATACTCCATCTATTTTAACTTTCTTTTTGCTCTGATCAAGCTGGTCTAGTTCCTCTTGAGACCTCGGTTCGTTGCCTCTATCGACGACACTCATTAGGGTTTTTTTTCACCATTTTAAAGTGAATGTATACTTCAATGAAGGATTAATTATAATTTTTTTATTTAAAGTTTCAGTTTTTGCTAATATAATGTCTCATTTTTTTTAGCATAACCATCGAAATACTCTCAAATATTGGTCAACTCTCAAATATACTCCCAAAAAAACTTTCTATCACAAATACCCTCACTTTATCGATCACTTTCAAATATACCCCGACCTGAAGAGTCGTGCTGATGTGGATGAATACGCTCAGCTGATGTGGCATAAAAACACTTAGTTAGCAATTGATGTGGCATGATGTGAGCACAACACATAAGTTTAAGGACGTGTCCGATGGCTCAAGAGTATATTTGAAAGTGATCGATAAAGTGAGGGAATTTGTGATAGAAAATTTTTTTGGGGATATATTTGAGAATTGACCAATATTTGAGAGTATATAAGATGGTTATGCTTTTTTTTTTCAATTTATTGTCTCAAATTTTTAAAAAGTATCAATTTGGTGTTTTTGGATGGTCTGAATATCACATCATATTTTTTTAATATTAATTAACCTTATTAAATAATTCATTATTATTTTAATTAATCATTAAAATTTTTTAAAAATTAGTGCACCAAATTGATAAAGTCATTTTGCCTAAAAATTTAATCATTATTTTTATTACTTTTTAATAATAATTAGAATACTAATTAATTATTAGAAGGTTAATAAAGTTAATTAATATTTTTTAAAAAATGATGTGGCATTTAGGTCATGTAAATATACCAATTTGATACTTTCAAAAAGTTGAGACACTAAACTGAAACAAAAAAAGTTAGAACACTATATTAGCAAAAACTAAAAAGTTTAGACATTAAAATTACAATTAATCCCTATAAATATACATATAAATTATAAATATCTAGGTTGGGGTCTAATGAGTCCAACCCTAAAATGAGTTCAAACTAATTAATATCAGCCATTTATTTCTAAAAATGAGTCCATGATCTAATGCCTCTGATTATATATATATATATATATATAAATTAAACTCATTTAGCTTAACGTCGCATTCTCCTTCTTCTCGCCCAACTCATCTTCTTCTTCTTCTCCAGCTCGCCCAGCTTGTCTTCTTCTCCAGCTCATAGAAGCATCAATTTACATGGCATTGATGTATTTTGTTAGAGAAACCTAAATAATAATAGGTACATGCTAATATCTTGCTTTACATCTCTACATACATGTGGTTTGTGGTACTGTTTGTAATTAGTGAGCTCTTGAAGCAATTATGTCGAAAGCTCATTTTATTTATTTATTTTTTTTACTCTTGTGGGCTCAATTATTTCCATGATTTTGATTCATTCTTTTGTATAATAATAGAAAATTTATTATTGTATATCTTAGAAATTAAAGCAAAAATATACCACTAGAACTTTGACAATGTCACCAGGACGAAATGATAAATGCATATCCACTTTGTCAATCTCAGTTGCTCTTACATTTTATTGCCTGTTAAAAAGAAAGAACTTTAGTTCAAGTGAAAAAATGACTTCCCAACATATGAATGTCATGATAACTTTAATAAACATGCAGCTAATTACAAATAGAACACACAATAACAAAATCATTCTACTTTACAATTTTTTACTGGCACAAGACATAAACCAAATATTTATAAGATACTGCTTCAGTTGGGAGATAACACAGAATTGAGTACCTAATAATGCATATGAACTTCTCTCGCACAGACTTGGACCAACACATATAATGTCAGTTGAAGTTAATAAATCAACCTCATGATCTTCATTTCCTTGCAAATTTGATTCTTTTTTTATTTGCTTTGTCTTCATTTTCTTTTCCTATATAACACTAAGCCATTTTTGTAATTTAGGAGAAGAGATTATTTTATGGTAGTGTATTTTAATGCTCTCAAAAACTATCTTTAATGATTCCAAAATCTTACTTTAAGTTTTTCACTATCACTTAAATGTTCTTGTGCTATAGTATTTTTAAAATTTTTTGCCATTTATGGTTGACTTTGCTTTTTCCAGTTATGCTTGAAAAAATAGGTTGATTAATGATTGAGTAATGTTTAATGCTTGTCTGATTATATATTCACGAAACAACGCTTTAATTATAAATGAACCTCACTTTAACATTCTCTATATGATACTTTAAGTTTTTCATTATCACTTCATTTTTCTTAGAAAATAATAACATTTTAATGTTATCAAAACCTAACTTTAATGTTATCAAAAGCTTACTTTAATATAGAAAATTCATAGAATGTATTTCTTGTGTAGATAAATGGAGAGATCAAACATAGAATCTACCACGACAAATCAATTCCAATAACCTTTACCATCGAGCTTTGCCATGGCAAGTCAATTTGAACAACTTTTACCATCAAGCTCCACTACGACTTCAACAGTTGGTATTTTCATTGTTAAAAATTCGTTAAATACCATTAAAATTTGTATTATGATATTGTTTGAAATTAAAATTAATGAAGTAACAGTTTAAGAATTTGAAACAACACTTTTACTTTTTCAGAATCTTACTTTAATGTTGTCAACATAGATAGTTTTGCCATACTAATATTTGGCACTTTATACAATTTTTAATGTTTTCTAATAGACTACAATTTATATAATATAGCAAATGATGTGAAACAATAACCAACACTACATATTGCATTTAATGAAGAATTCATACCAATATACGATGACAAATTGAAGCCAATTAAAGGGTTTATTTTTAACACCATTGAGGATGGATACACTTTTTATAAAAACTATGGAAAAGCTTATGGATTTAATGTGACAAAATATATGGAGAAGAAATCAGAAGATGGGACTACTACTTCTAAAGTGTTTATATGCAATAGAGAAGGAAAAAGTCAGCAAACAACCAATAAAGATACAAGTATCAATGATGAAGAAGGTAATTCCAATGAGAAGAAAGATACAAAGAATGAGTTGCAAAGCACATATTCTCCTTAAGAACACTTTTGATGTAGAACATTGACAAAGGTATTTTGTCACGTCAAATATTTGGCTATGAAACCTTTTAGTGACTTGCTTGTGTAATAAAATCGAAAGTTAGTGATTAAAATTAAAAAAAAATCAAAGGTTAGTGATCAAAATAAAAAAAAATAAGCAAAGGTTAGTGATCATTGGTATTTTTCACCCTGTAAGAAAATGCCAAACAACTGTAAGTGAAAAATTTCCCAAGATCACGTCTATCAAAATTGAGACAATGAGATTAAAAAATTGTAATGTCACACATCACATGCAACTCCTAATTAAAACATTCTACTACCTACTTGTTTGAGCACAAATATGTTATCAATATGTTTTATAAGTTCTTTTTTATGTATAGGGAAATGCATACTAACAACTCCTTCACCAAAGGAAATAAGTTGATTTCCATAAATTTAGCATGTCACTAAAGTATAAACTCCTAAACAACACTCTACTGCATATTATAATAACCATGTACCTCAAACAAAGATTTAAAAAAATCTAAAACAGTAACATAAAATCATGTTTTGTAAAATGAAATCAAAATATGCAACATAATTGTCAACTTCAGAATAAAGTTTTTCAAATAAAATTTTAAGTAATGATAATCAGAGATAAAGGTGAAACAGTTTATAAAAACATACAAGTAAAAGCTTGTAATAGTTCTATTTCTCATGTTTTTTATATAAACATAACATTGAATCTCATGGTATTTTGCAGTATATTGAAGAATTGTAAATGAAAGCACAACCCATTAACAACCTTGAAACATTGGTAATCTACTTAAGCACAAGCTATTAGTATTGGCAGTTGATAAATATAATGATCATTAACAACCATTTTCTTAGAAAAGATAATTCAATGCAATCTGTTAGATCTAATTTTCTTAGGAACAATTTCACTTTCAATGAAATAACACTTTAATACTTTAAAAACCTAACTTTAATTACTTTAAAACCTTACTTTAAGCATTTTTTCAGTCTTTTAATGGTTTAATATCCCTGTGTTCTTGTACATATACTCAAACTGAAACTCATTAATTGCTAAATATATGACTAAATTATTTATAAATAAAAAAGAACAGTCACACATTACACTAATAACTGAATAACTTGTATATTAGTATTTAAGTGTCTATGTATTTACTAGTTTTGTTGTAGAGAAATTAAGAGTTCAAAACCTTTGACATTTGGACTCACCTTTGAGTCATAAAAAGAATAAAAATAAAATACAACAACTATCATTTTGTTAAAGCTTATTATAAAAAGAAATAATGTGAAGATAAAAGTAAGTATTTTTACTAGTTCTGTAGTCAACTGGAATTAGACATGGACAACGGTTCGAAACTGCTAGGTCCAGTCTGAAGGAAACATTGTGGAGTCACGCAGCAAAAGCAAAAAGGAGAAATCGAATCGCGAATGTATTCAAATTCCAATTTTTAAAACTTTTTTGAAAACATAACTTTATTAAAAATCTTTTAACAAAATTAGGTTATGCAATTATTCAAATACTTTGAAACATTGCCATAACCTAGGGTTTGAGTATAAAACATTTTGTCAAAAATCTTTTAACAAAATCATTAGAAATTTTCAAACTCTTTGAAAATCAATTCCATGTCAAAACTCTTTTAACATAAAGGGTTTAGTCATTTATCAAACTCTTTGATAAATGTCTAAATCTAGGTTTGGACCCATAACATCAACCAAGGGTATTATTACCAATTTGTGTACAAAACATAAGTTGAACAAAGAAAGGTTTGAATTAAATATACATCTCTCCCTCCTTCGTTAAGCTCCCCAAATGTGAAGCCTCTAGCTTGAGACATACCTAGCTTTTCCTAAAAGCTTGTTCTCTAATTGTCTTCAATAAGCTTGAATCGTCTCTCTTTGTTGACCCAAATGTTTGATCCTTACTCCTTTACTTCAGAAATTGAGACTTGAGGATTTGCTTTGGACTTGAAAACTTCTCCACACTCCTTTCTTAAAGGTTAATTGAAGAAGAGTTTGTGTTTGAAGAACTCTTCTTTAAAATAAACTTACTCTCTCAATTTAGTGTGAATTTCAAGCTTTCTCTCTCTAACTCTTAGAGAGTTTCTCTCTCTAACTCAAGGAAGACGATGATGAATAGTTTCACCATCTCCTCTATGTGTTGAGTGTGTTAGGCAAAAGATGAAGACATCCCTTTTATACTTCAGACTTCTCCAACAACCTTTTCTTAAATTAAGGAACGTATTAGAAAGAATGGTTGCTTGTTCTAGTTGAAATTTGAATATATGACTAGTCAATTGGTTAACTAGATTTTGCATCTAATTAGTAGGAATCACCTTTAAACCTTAATTAACCACATCTAATATGGATTAAGCTAACATCTCATGTTAAGCTCAATTATTTTATTTATTTGTCCAAAATCATTTCAATTAGTCATGCCCATTTGTATCTCATACAAACTATGACATAATTGAAATTAATCTTTTTATGAATGAAACATCAAGACATGCTAGCATTTTTATAAATTTAATTACATGTTTAATTCAATTATCATTAATAATTAATTAAACTCTTTAATTAATCATTAATATGATTCATACAAGCTATTGGGAATTGCTATATTGTATGTGACTTACTAGGTTCATGTTCTAATTAGAAATGGGATAAAGAAAACTCTTTTCTTCCCACCAAGTGTGTTAAGCTAATTACACACTTAGTCCCATAAGTCGTGAATGACATCTAGCATAACATATCACGACTACCCAATTAAAAATGAATGTCAGTGATCATTTCCTTGACATTGCATGAACCTCTTGATCATAATTACCTTGCACTCGAATCCCTTCATTATGGATTCTCGATCTTATCTAGGGTCATGGAATAGTTAAACCATATATGCCATATCATATGACCTATATTCGGTTTGAGTTCTCGATAAACCCGGTTCCTACTAGAATCTCTTTCTAGTGAACCTTATCCACTTTGACCAGAGATTTGCATATCAAGAATAACTAGAAGTCCTAGGATTCCTTCCTTGGTTACCCAAGTTAATGAATCCTTTCTTGGTTGGACACTTATCCCAATATATCACTGATTATAGCCACCACATGCCATATACCAATACATGACTAGCATCGGTATGTAAGTAGCAATAAACCATAGCCACCAATATGACAGATAACATGTCACCTCAAGTCTAAATATTATATGCACAATCATGATCTAGATGATGCGATATTGACTAGTTGGTAACGACCTATGTATCCATCATCTAACTTCACTGTACAACTTACTCATACCATGAGTATGCTCACGTGTTGTTACGACATTACATATCTGTAGAATGAGACTCACTACCTCCATACCAATATGTATCTCATGCTTATCATGGATGACAACAGAGGTGATGGTCTTCCAGATTAATGGCATCCTCACCAATAATCCTATGACCATTAACAAGTATCTGATAAAGGGCAATTTGTCACTCATACTCTCAAACTCTTTAAGAATAGATTCCCTACAGAATACTTAAGAGACATATATACGTTTGATACAAAGAATATTTTCATTTAAAGAACATATATACTAAAGCTAGTTAGGTTTTTATTTAGATTCAAATGATGAGTGTAAGCTCTAGGACATACACTGTTAACATAGTTCGGTTCAAATATCTCTAAATCTCAACCCTTAATCAGTCCTTAGACCCCACTGTCCGATTACGGTTTACAGTTCATACGGTTCTGATTAGGTATAATCATCTTATATACCCACAAATATTAGTAAACTCTCAAATATACTCCAAAAAAAAATTTCTATCACAAATACCCTCACTTTATCAATCACTTTCAAATATATGCTTGAGCATATGTGTCCTACTTACATTATGCCACATCAACTGCCAACTAAACGTATTTATGCCACATCAACTGCTAATTAAGTATATTCATGCCACATCAGCACGACACATCAGTTTATGGTATATTTTAAAGTGATTGATAATGTGAGGGTATTTGTGATAGAAAATTTTTTTGGGTGTATATTTGAGAGTTGACCAATATTTAAGGGTATTTCAGATGGTTATACCTTTCGATTATGGTTCCGATTCACATACGGTTATGATTACGATTTTATATGATTTTGATTTCAACTATAAATATAAATATAATTTTATTATTAAAAATTTCATAAACATGTATCTATCTTAATCATAAATTTTAATTATTTAATTTAGTAAATAAAAATAAAAAATGACACATATATTAGTTACTAATTTCTTATTGAGTAGTTATGCGTTTGAAAAGTTAATATCATACAAAATATTTTATAATAATTAATTTTGATATAAAATTTTATATTAATTAATTTGATTTTATGGACTTTTGATATTTTTGTCATCCATATAAATATAAATAATTAAAACAAAATCAAATATATATTCACACACACACACATAACTATATATTTATAAATAAAAACATATATATTTAAAAATATATACGGTTCGAACGGTCCGGTCCGGTTTGGTTCCAGTTATTTTTATCAATCCAGTGACCCTTAACCGACCCTTAAACATCCTATTATACGATCTAATTCATGAGCTGAAACTGTTGACCGATTTGATTAAGAGTTTGACCTGGTCTGATTCATAGTTCGAAGCAGCCTTTTGCCTATGTCTAACTGAAATCAATGATATAGACTTAGATACAGCAACTCAAATACATAATCATGCTCACTCTTGTGAATCTTATACTTTAAAACAAACTAACACATATAATAACACATTGAAAGTAAGGCATTAGAACAAAAAACATTGTTCCAAAAGTTGCCATTTATTTTATGATAAGATGTCTGATTTATTCAAAACATGTCTCCTCTAATTGATAATATTAAGATGGTTATGTTATTTCAATACTAGGTGGAAAGGAAAAGATGAAGGAAAAAAAGAAAGTTATCTTAAGAATGTTAGAAGAAACTAGACTGCATTTTGTTATTATTATCAATATGGGCCTTGATTTTACACTTTGTGATAATAACTAATAATGCATTTGTCTGATAATAGTTATGACAACTTTAAGACCATGGAGCAGCGGAATAAAAGTGACATTGTTTGGAACTTCAAAGACCAATGGGAAGCTTTTGACAGTAAACTTCTCACTTGAGAATAGAACAAAAACATTACTATAAGAAACAAAACAAAAATAGAGTATATATAGGCAACTCCAAGTAAAAGATTTTCCAAGTCTTCCTAGATAACTAACAAATTTGCAACGCATGAGGAAATGTTTCAAGAGTCTCAAGAAATAAATCAAATCTTCCCATACCCATCAATAAAACCATAGACCCAATGAAATTTTCAAACTAAACTTTCAAATTTGAAATTAAATTAAATTTTCATACTCATAAAGAAATATTATAATCACCACTGCAATGACATTTTCCAATCCAATAACAAAAAAAAGAAGAAGAAATGAGTGAAAAAAAAAGAATAGAAACTCACCTTAGATTATCACTTTTAAAGACCAGCGGAAAGAGATTAGTTTAGAGTTTCAATCTCTCTTTCTAAATGACACTCTCTTAAATTTTCAAACGACACTAGAATAATAAGAAAACATACATATTATCTCTGAAACCCTAAAACCATAGAACAAGAAGAATAAGAATAAGCTTACAATGAAAAATGGAGAAAAAAATTCAAGCACAGTAGAGCTGAATTTAGAAAGAGACTTGTTTTAGGGGTTTGGGTGGTCGGATAAAAAGATGATGCCGACACGATGGTAGCCAGCTCCTTGAAGTGGTCTTCCAATACTAGAGCAACGCAAATGCGAAGGCGCTTGTCTACTGGTAGAAAGTGAAGATGACAGAGAAATGGTTTGAAAGCATATACTTTAAAATGGGCTGGTGTTTATAAGAGAAGAGCTTAGGGAATCATTAACAAACCCTGGGCTAAAAAAATATATGGAAATACCAATAATGCCATCCAAACTCCTAAAACAAACTAAAATTAATCTCACTAATAATGAAATTTATAAACTTGCTATTAATAAATTATATCTATCTTTACCCTCTTAATAAATCAGAGTCGTTAGATCAAAATGATCTAATGGCTCTTATTAATTTTAGAATATTCATTTTATACTCATCCCCCATCTCTCTCTCTCTCTCTCTCTCTCTCTCTCTCTCTCTCTCTCTCTATATATATATATATATATATATATATATATATATATATATATGGTCAAATGAGTATTGAGTACAAATAAGTACTCATAAATTAATAATACTCATTAGATTATTTTGATATAATAGCTCTAACTAATTAAGAGTGGAAGAGAGTAATGTATCTCATTAATAGTAATTATGTAATTTTAATTATCAATACAGTTAATTTTAATTTTTTAACATTTAAAATTTTGGTT